>JALPQI010005664.1:0-69237 GCA_025490895.1 Thaumatotibia leucotreta
GATGGAAACATAAAAAAATGGAATCTAAACGAAAAAGTGGCAGCGCACCGCAAAAGTGTAAACCATGTCGTATCCTCAGCTCGCGGCGATAGCGGAGCAGGCGGCGAGAATTGTTTTAAAGAAAAAAGTTTACAAAAGTTCTTATGTAAAGGAGGGTGCAACCGCTGACAGATACTAAAATGGAGCTCACATATACTTCGGAGCCGTAAGGTAATTTTCAGCATGGAATACAATTTGGACGTGCACTGTTCACGGGTAATAAAATAGGATGTTGTAGGCGTCGTGGCTTTCGCTAGCGACGATAATTGGACACTTACAAGATGGTTACAAAACAACAATATATCGCCGCTATACATACTCGTATCTGCAACACTTGATGGAAAAAAAAACACCCAATTTTGAGTGAAGAAAGGTGACATTTCCATGAATTTATTGCTATAAAGGTAGCTTTCGTAGCTGACTTATATTTAAACTTTTCTTTAAGCTCTGGGAGCGTAATAGTGATGATAAGGAAACCATGACATGATGTATTGAGAGAAATCTTGGAGAAATCCTTACATAATTATTATACTACAATTCAATGTCATTTGGATGTTGTATGACGGAGGAATGTTCAAGTGACCCTTACTTTTTTTAATGCAGTTGGGTATTATCGTATTTGCGAACACAAAACAAGCCATTGCTTCCATTTACGTTCCTTTAACTAATATTGCGAGGAAAAATAACTTAGTTCATAATATAACTAAATATTGTTATACGACAGGTAAGTAAATTAATTGACTTAGAAGTATTTGTGTTGTATAAAAAATTAATAGGATAGCAAACAATTATTAAGATAAGGAAAACTAAATTAGAAAAGGAATGACAAACAAAACGTGCTTTAATATAAATCGAGAAATTAAAATGTTATTCCACTTTAATATAACATAAAACGTGCCACGATTCCTCGTAACAAACCATAAGTAGATAACTAGTAGCCGCACCAAGAAACTTTTTCTGTTAGGGATATACTTCATTTTAGCTCGCCGCCTGTTCGCGCGCGATAGCCTCTACTTTATCTCCGCAATCCCAGGATATGCTAGCGAAACTTATCTTTCTACAAACAAAAATGGTGTGCAACTTTTCCTGATACTTTTCGCTCTTTCTTATCTTTATCTTTTAATCAAGTATGGTTGGGAGACTTCGTTGTAAAAACTAGATGAAGGCGTTTACGTCACCCTGTTACATTCATATTCATATATTCATATTCATTTATTGGTAATATCATATTACATGTCACCATCTTATCTACATAGGTACAATTAACTAAAAATATAATGTTATAAATAACCAACAGTATACATTGCAGTATCTCAATAAATAATAATTAATAATAATCGTCAGATAATAAAATTACAAAAATTCAATAATTTCATCACAAATATTGTTTACTTAACTCTAGTTGCGAATTCGTTGAAGCTATAGAAGGTGTGCTCGGTAAGCCAGCGTTTAAGCTGCATTTTAAAGTTTCCCTGTGATGGAGCATCTCTAACGTGGTCAGGCAGGTGATTGTAGACTGCCGGACCCATTACATGTGTGAGTTTGGCAGATTTCGCCAGACGGTGTTTAATACCGACTAGCTTCTGGGCATTGCGCAGATTTCTGCCATGGATGTCTGCTCCTCGTGTGTATTCGTCCATGTGACAGCGCACGTACATGGCGACCTGCAGTATCACGACACTGGGTATTTCCACTGCAGGACATTGGTCTCTTTTATTATGCGCATGGACGCATAAGAAAGAAGGTTAATAATTACAAATCGGAAATTCAGCATCATGATTATCAGATCATAGCCCAGCTTTTGTGCACATAAAAGGTTTGTTATAAGATGGAAATTTATAAAAAATGTGCAATTTCACAGCTTTTGACATTACGAGTCATGACATCTGCGACCATATATAACATGAACGTCTAACGCCAGCTCAAAAATGCCCCCAAAACCAATTGTTCAATTGTGCCAAGGTGGCCAGGACATAGCGCTTTTCTTAACACCGCGCATATTTCGGCGCAACACCTTTGACAAATGTTTATAGAATATAGCCAATCAAAACTTTGATGGACCAATCGCAATTATTTTTAAATTGTTGTTTAAGTTTTTATAGGTAGATTTTGACATTCATTACTGTGATGCATTGAAGAGGGGGTGACACTTCACAACTAAAATTCAGGACCGTTTTTGAAAGTCAATTTAATATGGCGTGCGGCTTCCATGTTTTATTTGTTCGTAGCATGACATGTATTACTATCCAAGCAAACGTTTATGCTGTAAGATTAACAGATATTCATGTACTTTTGTTATAAAAAAAATGTAAAAGTACTTATTAACATTAACTATAAATACTTAGCCACTAGTTTACTGAAAATCTGACTTTTATTATTTTTATTTATCATTAAATTGAATCCAAGTGACCTACCATATAATCTGCTAGCTGTCTTGCTAAACTTGCTAACAATTTTGGTTCAATAATCCGGATGCATGAGGCAAACACGTTTGGGACTAACCCATTTTGGCTTAACGGTCCTGACATCCACGTCCAACTCAATTTCAGCAGACTGCCCGTTAAAAGCTTAGTTACTCAAAAAACCAAAAGGTTCCGAATATATATATTTTATATTGCAAAATGGCTTTTAGAAGTAGGTTTGGGTCACCATTAATTGAATCAGGCGTTACTTTGCGGAAGTCCATATTCAAGGATGAACAATATTGCTTTGCTCTTCCGCGATACAGAATGTGTAGCTAATTAGTGTAACCCGCTATAATTACTTGCGTATTTTTTGCATGCAATTAATTTTCCCACCCTCCCGCCGCAAAAATAAATACGCAAATAACTATAACAAACCACCACCAATAACACTATACTCGACACGTGTTTCGCCTCTCTACGAGGCATCATCAGGAGTTGACGATGTTGTCGGTCTGGTGTCCGGCAACAGAATGACAGGACAGACAGGACAGCTCATTCTGTTGCCGGACACCAGACCGACAACATCGTCAACTCCTGATGATGCCTCGTAGAGAGGCGAAACACGTGTCGAGTATAGTGTTATTGGTGGTGGTTTGTTATAGTTATTTGCGTATTTATTTTTGCGGCGGGAGGGTGGGAAAATTAATTGCATGCAAAAAATACGCAAGTAATTATAGCGGGTTACACTAATTAGCTACACATTCTGTATCGCGGAAGAGCAAAGCAATATTGTTCATCCTTGGGTCACCATGTTTTACTTATAATTACATACAACGATATACAGCTGTATATGGTATTTTATACGTATACAATTCATAAGATACATTTTTAGTACAGATAGTGCCTTTTTTAGGCTCTAGTGCGAGAAGTGTGTCATTTTACGTCAGGTCCAAAACTTCGGAGGGCCATCTGCACTAAAAAACGTCGTACGAGACACGTGTAAAAATGAAATTCGTTACTCGTGTCGCTCTAAAACACTCCCTATCGGTCATGTTTTAAAACATTGCAACTCGTTTCGAATTTCATATTTTTCGCACTTGTGTCGTAATGTACTATTAAGTCTGATCGTTTTTTTTATTAAATTGTGAATTGCCGTATATTGTTGGAGTTAAATATACGTACTAACCTAACATTTCGTTTATATAAGACAGAGAGATAGGATGGTCGAAAGTAACCAAACTAATTTAAGCTTATTTTGCCATGTTGGTTACAAAAAAAAAAATTAAAGAGTTACCCTGACAGGGATTTGAACCCGAGATCTCCAGCTTGACAGGCAGCATCATTATTGAGCTAGCTATGAAATCCGTCAAAAGAATTTAAGATATTTGAGTAACACTATATGAAGCGGTTAACAGTCAAAAAATTGGTACATTAAAAATCTAATTTCACCAATAATATTTCGTCTTTTATATACTGAAATGACCTCCGCTGAGTGTAGATAACTGGAAAATGATTGTCGTCATAATTTTAATGAGAGATTCAATTCAATTTTCCTCCCAAACCGGAAACTGAACCTTTTCCATGTCGAAGATTGTTCTCATTAAACTTTGTTTTAAGTTTACAAACATGAATCAAATATTTATAACATATTCCGGGTAGAGAAGTTTCGCCTAATTTATATAAAATACTTACGTGTGATCTAAATTTAGAGGTAACTCATAAGTTTAATTTCTATGTACATATGTTACATTTAATGAAGTTATTGTCTTCCCTAAGAAAAGTCTTAATAAGATGAGATTTATGTCAGTCACTTATTGTAGTCGGTCCCTTTCGTGTATGTTTTTATGGACACGTTTTATAGTCGCTCAGTGTATTCTTAGAAATATTGAAATAGTGAATTGTGAACTCTTGGTCAAAAGAAAATAAATGGTATTTTCGGTTCATAAAGTGAGCTTCTCTTATATTCTCATCATGTGTTGTACAATACCTGCAAGTGTGTTCTATAAAATACTGCAAGAATACTCTCTTCGAGAAACAAAAAAAATAAAATGCAAATATGGCTCAAGTATCTTCATTATGAGGACATAGAGAAGTTACTGAGAATTATACAGTGAATGTAAATATTTGTTCAACATGTACACACCTATATACACACACACATAGACACCTACGCATATACACATATTTATGTATACGTAAATTCCTTAAATCATACATTGATAGGTTACTTTAAGTATCTTTTCCAAATTTTGGTTTCCTGCAGTACAGGCTTTGCCTAGTGCAGGAACCAGCTATGCTATTCTCTTAATTCACACATTCGACGCTGCGTTCGTCAACGAGCTCGATGTCGAGACAGCCTTGTCTAAAATCCTAGCTGTCTTATTTGACATTAGGAATCGTGGCTGTGAGTGAGGTTGCGGGCGAGTTCGTCGCTGTTTTTCGTTAGAGAATACGAAGTTCATACATTAAACGTCAAACTCTCGACGCAGTGTAGTTCCAGCTCACGCCGCATTCGTCGCCGAGCACTAGTGTCGCTTAAAGTACATTTAGTGAATACCATTTTTAGGCTCGACGCTGCCGCAGCGCTGTAACAGCGCTGACAGCAAGGCGGTTTCCTTAGTGAATAACACTGCAGGCTAACTATTGCTGTAAACCCATACCACGGATAAATGTCTTATGTCTTAAAAACATTTCCTACACAGTCGACTCCACAGCCATCAGTTGTCGCTGATAAAGTAAGGAAAATCTTATTATTCAGGTTCATTTGTGCGTCTCGTGTGAACTCTTAGTCAAAAGAAAATAAGTGGTATTTTCGGTTCATAAAGTGAGCTTCTCTTATATTCTCACCATGTGTTGTACAATGCCTGCAAATGTGTTCTATAAAAACATTTCCAACACAGTCGACTCCAGCCATCAGTTACCGCTGATAAAGCAAGGAAAATCTTAATTTAGGTTCATTTGTGCGTCTCGTGTGAACTCTTGGTCAAAAGAAAATAAGTGGTATTTTCGGTTCATAAAGTGAGCTTCTCTTATATTCTCACCATGTGTTGTACAATGCCTGCAAATGTGTTCTATAAAAACATTTCCAACACAGTCGACTCCACAGCCATCAGTTACCGCTGATAAAGCAAGGAAAATCTTATTATTCAGGTTCATTTGTGCGTCTCGTTTCGCGGTAACTTGGTTAATTTTGATTATCCGATCCGTCCCCCGGCCGACCCACATAGGTACTCGCATTGTTTTGAGCCCGGTCACGCGACCTGGGACATTGGTTTTGGTTAACGCGTTGTTCTAAATGAAACGACAAAAGCGACATCATGGTCATGGGAATAATAATTAATAAATAAAAATCATGGAACAATTTTACATAAGTTAATTATTATTTTTATTTATTTATTGTGAGCCTATAGTGTCCCACTGCTGGGCCAAGGTCTCCCCCCATTTTTTCCAATCTGATCTATGTCGACCTGCCTCCGGCCACTCTTTCAAAAAGGAGTCCTGCTCGTCTCGCCATCGCCGATGAGGTCTGCCATGTAACAACATAGGTAAACCAAACAAGTTAATAATGGTGTGTTCACTAAAAAAGTGTTATCAATATTGTTGGAATAGTTTTCCTTATTGTGTTCTCGAGAAAAGAAACCGTTTATGATACACAAAGGAGTTTTCATTTCAAATAATGTACTGTCGAAGAGGTCAAAATTATGTTCCACCATCTTACTTTTTCTCCTTTTTAAATTACATAATTATATAGTGTCAATTTTAATCAGTTAGGACAACTAACTGGTAGGTACTAGGTACCATGTTTTCAACAAGTAAATTAAAGACGTTGATTTTTGTAAGACTAAACGCGATCGCTTAAACTCCGGTCTTATGAACATATTAAAACACAAATCAAATTACGAGCCCCGATGCAGTGGAGTTCGTCTAGTTCGAAACAATTTTTACAAATTTTTGAATATTTTAAAAATGATCACATTAAGATAAGATAAGATAAGATAAGATAAGATAAATTTTTATTTCATAAAATCTTATGCTAGTTGTACATATAAAGTGGTAATAAAATGAATATACTATAGTCGCATATAACTACCTTAATCTAATTTTACAAATTAACGTAGATCCTGTAATACATGACTGAATTATTTAGTACCATTATTCACATAATCTCTTAATCCAAAAATACGTAGTGATCTATACCTAAACTAAGTAAATATTTACTTGTGACTTAGGTATACTATGTTTAGTAGGTCAAACAGTCGCAGCGGAATGCTTACAACATCATTTTTTTTCACAACAAACAATAAAACGTAGGTAAAAAGGTCAATGTAAAATATTCCATTTATGATAAAAACAGCTAGTGACATGACTTATAAAATATATTCTATTAAACTATACGTGACTTAAAGTGATAGTAGTGTATTGCTATTAACTATACTTATGTAGTAAAGTTTAATACTATTTTTATCAATAAAACTATAATAACTATAACACATAAAACAAAAATCTATGCATAACTAAAGATAAAATTTTAATCTAGTATAAGTAAGTAAACTGTAAGGTATCTAGTAACCACTATGAAACTACTTCTAATAATCTTTCTGTGTCCTCGTACGCTTTCCCAGTGAGCCAAGATTTAATTACTTTTAGGCATATTTTACTGGGCATCGGATAGATGTTTAATAAAAGATTGACTTTATTGTAAAGGAATGTATCGAGGAAACAGAAAAATCTATGCGAGTTTGCGGAGCAGAATGAATCCTTGGTGCAGACAATGTCCGCACGCCTTTTGCTTATTAAAAGCTGAGGGTCATAGCTGACCAGTGAGTGTTTTTTCATAACAGTGTGCAGAATGAATAGCTGGCGGACACTGAGAACGTCGCACTCAGTTAGCAGCTGAGTCGTTGGGTACCGTATAGGACAAAAATTTGCGACTTTTAGAACTGCCCTCTGAGCTCTTTCTAAATCGATAGTTACCGTTTTATTTGCTCCACCCCAAGATGTAATACAATATACCAGTAGTGATTGGCAAAGTGCATAGTAAACTGATTTAATAAGAGTCCGACTTGCCGCATGTCTGAGGTTTTTAAATACGTAAATTAATTTTCTAACTCTAGCCGTCAGAGATTGAATATGCGCTTTGAAATTGAGGTGTTGGTCAATTATAACTCCCAGGTACTTAATATTTTTAGCACTAGCGAGTTTGGAGCAATTGTTAGTACAGCGATTATTAACAGACGTGCCGGTTATGGGGCAGTTATGAGCTATTATGGCGTGAATATCTTCTGTCGGTTGGGTAGCGGCATTTAAAGAAAAAGTAATATATTTCGTTTTGTCGGCATTTAACGTAAGTGCGTTGGCCTTCAGCCAGCGGCTAACTAGGTTGAAGCCTGATTGTGCATTATTAAAGACGTCATTCCATGAGTCACCATTAAAAAGCAGAGCTGTGTCATCTGCGTAGGATATGAGTCTACCTTTAGGGATGGCAAGGGTACACAAGTCATTAATATAAGTAAGAAAAAGGGTAGGAGCCAGGATACTGCCCTGAGGGACGCCGTAATTAATGGAAAGTTCGTCGCTTAAAATATTGTCGATTGATACTCGCTGTTTTCGGTCTGAGAGATAGTCCTTAAAAATTCTGAGAGCATGACCTCTAATTCCTAGATACTCTAACTTTTCAATTAAGGTCTGTATTTTCACTGTATCAAAAGCTTTCGCGAGGTCTAGGAATATGGCTAGGCACTTTTTTTGGGAGTCGATTTGTCTAATAACATATTCTGTAAGGTCGTGTACTGCGTCACTTGTAGATAATCCTGATCTAAAGCCGTATTGCGAAGATGCATTATGCTAATGATAAAGTGTATGAACGTTAGTCATGGTTAATGTACTACATTTCAAGAGACACAACAATCTGAAGTACGCATTTGTTGTTTAATAAATCGATTTTAACAAACCAGTGTCTAAATTATATTTTCGTTCAACACCGTAATTCCGCGCTTATAAGCTTGACGCAAAATTCGCAGTGCATCAGGTGTAACATGTCGTCTTTAATATTAATGGCGTTCTTTACATTCATTGATTATTTACAAAATTAAAAATTGTGGAAAAAATTTAAAAAAATACCTCTCGTAAAATAGTTTTTTTTTTTTTATTCTGATTTATTAAGTCCAAATATTTTATACGCAAAGAAACTACTTTAGTACTACTATTGAATAGTGAAGATTTTGTCTCTAAACCTTTTCCCCCGGATGAACGGGATAATCTCGAAAAACTGTCTAACTGGACGAGAACATATGCATCGGGGCTCGTATTTATGAACTAAATATTTTTATTTGTGTTTTTAGTTTTTCCCCAGTAGTCACACTACTTAATACTATATAAATTATAAATATTGGATGTCATACACCAAAGAAAAAACAATCCGGTGTTATGTCAAATTCTGTGTGATGTGGATTTCCAAATAATAGCTTATTTTACAAGGTCACATCTGGCTGTGCACTCAGACGTTTAAATTACCTAATTCCTGCCAATTCACCCTAAATAAAGGTTAATTGCACATAAAAACGTATGAGACTAAGCCGGCCGTAGAACTGGGACTGATAATGTAGCTATTAAAAAGACCCCAAGCGAATTATGCATAAATTATCGTTATTAATGTAGGTAGCTGGCTTAATTAATCTGTGTGGTAAAGGACGACTCGAAAACACAGGTTTGGTAGCAGAAAGTCGTTTCAATAGCAGTTTTACATCTTTTGCGACTGTTAATTATCAGTTAGTCAGCCTCCGTAGCCTAGTTGGTAGTGACCCTGCCTACGAAGCTGGAGGTTCCGGGTTCGAATCCCGGCGAGGGCATTCTTTGTGTATTTATTTATCACAAATGTTTGTTCCTTGGTCATGGCTGTCTATGTATTTAAGTATCTTTATCTACAGGAATATCATAATTTCCCTGTTATGTATTCAGAAGCGGTAATGTAATGACCTATATTAAGAGACCGGTGTCTGTGGCTGTATCATAATGTTAACATTAAAGTACAGGCAGAGTACAGTGCATCATAATGTTGACATTAAAGTATCGTCGTCATGATATTAATTTTAACATTATGAAGTCAACTTCTTTTTGTTGTTTTTTTTTTCAATAAATATTTATTGTAGGATATCCTTACTCAAATTGAGTGATTTCAACTGATTTGAATTTTTATATTTAGAGGTAATTACTTAGTGGATATCAATGAAAATAAAGGTAAATTGTCATTCTAAACTAATGATATGGATGTAGATAAAGTTATGTATGTGACTGTACATAATTAGGCATTAAACACTCGTGTGATCTTATTATGAAACTCGCCTACGGCTCGTTTCATAAAACCACACTCATGTTTAATGCCTCTTATTATGCGCCAGCCACATAAATAACTAATATGTATCTATCTATTATACAGGGTGGGCCCTGTAACTAAAGCAAAAAATGAAACGGTACACTAATAACCCAATTAATAGTCATAATTTAATAGTTAAAACTTAAAAAAAAAAATTTTTTTTTTCTTTTTTTTATGTACTTTTACTGCAGTCGACTTATACCAAAAAAGTTAAATCGGTGTAACACAAAAAAAAAAAATTTTTTTGGTAAACCAGTTAAAAAACCATGAGTTCAAAAAAACTTTTTAGCTTATCGGGAACCCTAATGACAGCCGAGCTAAGAGGGGTAAGATTCCAGTTATCTGCCTCCTAGCTACTTGTTACTCGTTACTAACAGTACTCAGAATCTTGTATCTACGCATCTACGCAGTAGTAGAAAACGAATGGAGAGTTCTAAGCTTGCGTCCATGCATAGATGCATACTCCATAGAAATAACTTCCTTCGTAAGAATGTAAACCCTTCACATAACAAGACAAGAGTGAATCGTTCTATGTCTAACACGGGAATGAATTGATGAACACTGCAATAGTGACCTTTTATACTGTCAGGTCACCAGCCACCTGTTCATAGGTTGGTATCATCTACCTGCAAACCTGCATGGACCAAGCAAAGACCACTCCAAGCAAAACATTGCTTATCGTTTTCTAGATTTAGTAACTCATATCTCCGACACGGCCATACTGACAAGACAAGCGTCCTCGCTTGTATCTGAAACAAACACGTACATCAGTAATCTTTGTCACCACTCGGTTACTCCTGACCAAATTATCTGTCTACGTAAAATCAACTCAACTCAAGGAAAATAATTTTATTCTTTGCAACTGAACTTAGGATCACTTAAAGTCAATTCATTACCACCAATTTAAATGCAAGACCAGACAAGTACCACCTGGCTTTCATAGCCACCTTTTACGTAAAACACATGACGGCAAACTTTCGGAAGCAGGTCTCTCATTCGTGGCCTATTGGTTATCACATAACCACACTACGCGCATCCCCAAGGGATCGCCGAGTCAACCCTATGACTCTACGGTCTCTACAAGACCCGACCTCCGCCAGAGCTTATCGCGCACCGCGTACCCACGGACTACTCAAAGGTAGACACCGACTTCTAACGGGCTACGGCTACGATCAAGCCTCTGGTACGGTCGACCAACCGAACTGAGAACCTCATCCTTCATACCACAACAATTCATCTACTTCAATTGGTACTTGCCTTTCTAGCATTTTAATTAACAACAAAATGTTATCTGTATTCAATCATCATGAACTTCAATTTGTTAGACAATTTTGATAGTGCCACCAGCTCAGTTTTAGTTACCAGTAAAATCAAAATTAAGGAACCCAAGTCACGTTTATGTCCATCGTAGACTCACATTGTGACATAGTCAATTCATCCCGTTTAACAACAATAACTTTTTTTTTTTGTGGCATTACCAAAATGATCTCAATTAATGAAAGATTCAAATTAGTCAACCTCTCGACTCAAACAAAAACGTAAATTACTCAACCAGGTTACATCATAACCATCCGATTTCATTTCAGTCCATCGGATTGTTAGGATCCAATAACCTATCAGAAGTTAACCATCTCAGCCGCGTAAGTGCTACTCCTCGCAAAGAGTATACTGCACATAAAAAGCAGTCCACGTGCACCTTTTACATGCTCCGGAACTTCCGATGCGATTATTCGATCACGCTCAATCCCACGGACTTGCTCTCGGTCCATTGAAAGCTCACATGACTGATGATTAGAACTCATTAAATTTAAAAATTACCCTTTCCGCATTTAAAGTAGTTAATAGAAAATTTTAATGCCGCAATTCAGAATCATATTTTTTTAAGGTACTCGTTTAATCAACCCAGGGAATTAAAATCAACTTCATTAACATTCGAAATAGACTAGTCAGTCTAACTATGTACTTACTACTTTACTAGCCAGTAACCGACACAGTTCTACAATAGTCAAATGAAACACTTCAACAAACCAACAAATGGGTTGCAGTACTCACAGCAGTTACAATACTCCAGATGCTACACCCAGCAACTGAGTCTTAACAACCACCTACATGGCTGTCGCACAATCTAAACGCCTTGACCACATACACCATTAAACCAAACGCACGCCACTCACAATCGTGGCCGCACTGAGACGGAAAAATAGATCCGATTTTACACCTACGACTACGAATGATAAATGGTGTATGTAGTCTGAGAAAACTGAACCCAACAAAAATGTGAAAAGTTTCATTCCACGATTGCAAACTAATTGATTAATTTCAATAAAACTTACAATTTTAATTGAACTAAAGAAGTCAAACTGAAACTATTGACAGCCCAAATAATAAGAAATTATTATCATCACCATCATCATGACAGTCATCATGATCATCATCATGACCACCATCATGACCTTCATCATGACCTTCACCATGACCTTCACCATGACCTTCATCATGACCTTCATCATGACTATCATCATGACCTTCATCATGACCTTCATCGTGACCTTCATCGTGACCTTCATCGAGACCTTCATCATCATCGTCGGCATTTTCAATTTGATAACTCAAAAGGATAATCCCGCGATTACTACTACAACATTAGTTTCACTAATCAGCCCAGGGCTCAAATAGCCCAACAAAATGTGAACTTCTCACCGGATCAACAACGATGTCTGTTGTAATGGTGTGGGCACGCCACGCGTTGCACCACGTGTTCACGATAGGCAGTAGCGACACCAGTCTTCCTCTGCCACGCCGTCCGGACGTGATAACAGCAACAGCCATGATGCCGGCAGGTTGCTCTGGTTAACCATGTTGAACTGAAAATATCAAATTGTACGGTATCAGTTTCATCACAGAAATAATTTGCACGCGAGCTCAGCCCGATGAGGTTGGGCTCTAACGAGACTAGAAAGTTAAGTTTAGGGTATTGGCATCTAGTACACTTTGTCATTAAAATAATCATGGACTTCACTTTACTACAACCAAGTTAATATCGCAAATAATAAAACGTTTTGAGGACACAAAACTTCACGCTACAAACAAATGTCAACCGTTAATTTTTAAATGACTACTCCGAATTTTGCATTAAAACAATTGGAACGAAACCTGTCCTTTTATTTCTGTTGCTCCAAAACTCGCATCTTTGGCAGTTTTTCTCTTATTTTCGTGTACACCTTGCAATAAATTGTCATCACCACAGCATAGTCATCATGGACGAAACCGCTGACCACTCTCACAGTGATCTTGAGGTTGAACATCTGTAACGGTAATTTCACACGCATAGAAAAGTTTTCACAACAGGCACGGATAGAAAATGTTTGTCACGACAAAGAATTAATTTTTGGCACACTCGAAAACAAAACAAAACAAAGGGCTACCTGCCCATATTTTGGTACTGCTAGTATTTCACAACTAAGTAAGTAATAAGTATGGGTCATGATATACTTTGAAATCACTAGAATTACTGTTTTTATTTCTTTTTTTTTTTTTCAATAGGGTAGGATACCTACCCACACGTTTTCTTACAACAGTAATCACAAAAAAAGAACAAAGCAGTTTTCTAAATCACGACTCAAATCAAACTTAACTGCAAACATAGTGAACAATCATTACCTTACCAACTCGACGGCAGCAAAGAATAAACGGACAAATGAAATTTTACTGAAATTCACTTTTTTGTTTAAATAACTTTATAATAACGTCTTTTATGTTGCATTTTATTTTCAGCACGGGATTCGTATTATTTAAGATTTTTTCGGAAGTATTTCAAGACATCTTCATGTACGTTTTAAAACAGTTCGATGTATAAACGGTCATAGCAAGTTGTCCGTTTATTCATTGGAGTACCTTATATTGACAAAAATGTAAACAAAGATATCGGTCAGATGTCGCGTTTGTCATTGTGCGGGTAGTTTTTGCGAGATTCCATTACTAATTATTATGTATGCTAAACTAATGCGGGTAAGTATATTTTATTGAACTAAATACGTTTTCTGGATTTACTTACTATAATCACACTAAGATAAAATTATAAACGCAACTTGATTTTCCCGTGTATAGGAAGATAAATGGCAGTTATCCTCATTTATAGTTACTATTATCCAGCGTAGATAAAGACATCTACGCTATTTCCATAAATACATATATTTTTTAAAATTATAACCAATCACTAACTTTGTATTACTTTTTTTAAGCATTGTGCAAAATTTTATGGAAATCGGTTCATTATTTCAAAAGAAAACACGGTTTTTCCTTAAAACACCTGTAGTGTAAAATTGCAGTTCTGTAGATAACCTTTTATTCTTTGCTGCCGTCGAACTGTTGTCGATTTTAAACCTTACCGTTTACATGTGATACAATACCAGTACTCACTGTTACGTGAGCCTTGATTCTTTATCCCACTTCTGATATCGGGAACCCTAATGACAGCCGAGCTAAGAGGGGTAAGATTCCAGTTATCTGCCTCCTAGCTACTTGTTACTCGTTACTAACAGTACTCAGAATCTTGTATCTACGCATCTACGCAGTAGTAGAAAACGAATGGAGAGTTCTAAGCTTGCGTCCATGCATAGATGCATACTCCATAGAAATAACTTCCTTCGTAAGAATGTAAACCCTTCACATAACAAGACAAGAGTGAATCGTTCTATGTCTAACACGGGAATGAATTGATGAACACTGCAATAGTGACCTTTTATACTGTCAGGTCACCAGCCACCTGTTCATAGGTTGGTATCATCTACCTGCAAACCTGCATGGACCAAGCAAAGACCACTCCAAGCAAAACATTGCTTATCGTTTTCTAGATTTAGTAACTCATATCTCCGACAAGCTCATTTAGTTTTATGTCCACTGAACTACCAATATGTTTAATCATTAATAAGGTACAATGTTGTGATACCTAGATACATCACTCATAGGTCGTAACTTTAACATACTGTTTCTCCTTAATGGATAACTTTAAAACACTGGGACCTTTTGCGAATAACTAGAGGCAGTCAGAGGAGTCTTCCATTTGATTTTTTGCTTTAGTTACAGGGCCCACCCTGTATATATCGTCGCCTGGTACCCACATTACAAGCCTTAATTGAGCTTACCGTGGGACTAGGTCGATTTGTGTAAGATGTCCCAAGATATTTATTTAATTATTACACATACATTGCAAGTTAAATGAAGCAGGTCATTATGATATTTAGACTGTACAACAAGGGCATAAACTGACCCATTTTTACCCGAGGATTTTTCTTTGTTTGAGCGAAGCGGAGGTTGGATGAGTCAGAGATGGAGCTACAGAAAAGAGATCCGGACACTTGCCATAACAATGATTTCTCTTTGCTGTCGAGGCAGGCGGTGACTTGCCGCCGACTAGATGGGCCCCTGTAAACGTCACAAGAGCAGAGAGGTGTATATCGCTTTCTGCGCAGTGGCTTGTGACAGCCACTGCACCTACTCGTGGCTTACGCAAATTTACAGTTCCACCCCTGGAGCATAATTATCTGACGACTCCTCTCTTGACAGCCAAATCAGGCAAGCCAGAGCTGAGAGTCCGACGGCTCCCCTTGGGGTTCAACTTCAACCAACGAAGACTCCTTGACCGACTCTGGGGAGCACTCGGGTCCGTGGGGTCGGTACTGCCCTACAGCTCGCTACAAACTCGGCCTTATTAAAACTATAACAAGGTTTGACATCTACACAATTTTATTGTTCAGTAAAATTGTGTAATGGAGACAGAATTGTTTGACTGTTAAGAACGATTACCTTAGTCTTAGAATAAAAAAACTTTTATGCTCTAAATCTGCATAAAATGAGATTTTATGTTGTCTACGCACGACATATTTATTAATTTGCGACACTAATCTCAATTATTTAATAAGTCACAAATGTCACAATTATTAATGTCACAATTAATAAGTCACAATGGTGACAAGCAATTTTATGCTCATATACGTAGGCTTAGTGCATCAAAGGTAGAAATTCCGCCGGCGATCAGGAGTCCTAAAGGAGATTTACTTACCAACCCTGTAGATATAGCCAACGCTTTTGCGGCTGAGTTCCATAAAGCTTACTCTCGCGAACCAGACATTGTTGGGTATCTAACAGTCGAGAAGGTAGCTCGTGCCCAAAATGCGTTGAGCGACGTGATATTTACACCAAAGCAAGTTTTTGATATCCTGAACACCTTGGACGTTAACTCAGCTGCTGGTCCTGATAGTTTTCCTAGCATTGTGTTGAAGCAGAGTGCAGCGGTTATAGCACCAAAACTAGCAGAACTTATGAACTGTTCCTTCAGCTCAGGTTGTATACCCCAGGATTGGAAGCATGCTCTAGTGACGCCTATCTTTAAATGCGGCGACAAGACTGATCCGTCGAAATTTAGACCAATTAGCCTGACCAGTATCATCTGCAAGTGTATGGAAAGGATTATATGTAGGGAGTTGACAAGTTTCCTCAACCGGGAGAACTTAATTTCAGTGAAGCAGCATGGATTTGTTGAAAAAAGATCGACGGTTACTAATCTATTAACCTGTGTACATGCCTGGACCAAAGAGATGGACCTCGGCCTCCCGGTTGATGTTATTTATCTTGACTTTGAGCGTGCTTTTGACAAGGTTCCCCACCAGAGACTTCTTATGAAACTTGATCAGTTTGGTATCCGAGGGAAACTTCTAAACTGGATAAGAGGCTACCTATCAGATAGATCCTTTAGTGTGCGTGTCGGCGACTGTGTGTCTCAGCCACTTAGTGTTCTAAGTGGAGTACCGCAGGGATCTGTTTTATCACCAGCCCTTTTCGGAATATTCGTAACTGACTTAATAGCCCTAATAGAGTCAGAATCGTGCTTCTTCGCAGATGATGGGAAATTCTTCGCCAACCCTCTCATTTCCTCAGGCCAGCTCCAAGCGGATCTGGATCGACTAGTGGAGTGGACTTCGCAGTGGATACTCAAATTGAATGTCGCTAAATGCACGGTTCTGCACCTTGGTAAGAAAAATCCCATGGTCCAATACACGATAGGGAGCTCCCCGATTGCGGCGGTGACAAGTCAGAAGGATCTCGGTATCCCCGCGCAAGCCTATCAAAAGACCGGAATTTATAGGCCCGTGATCAAAGAGAGATACAAATAATAATAATAATAAATGGCACGCAGGGAAATCTATACGAAATAGGTAAGTAAATAATGTTTATTATTTACAAATAATCAAGAACTCGCCTCTCGTGTTTCAAAGAACCAAAGAAAATTAATAATGCATGTTAATGCTTACAATGAAATAACCTACTGCATTATGTAAGTTATAAATTAATAATAAAATTATCTAAGATTATATTGCTATCCATTTTTTTCACATGATTACTAAAAAAGGAAGACACGCCAGAATAATGCAATAGGTAATGTATTCGTCTTTTTTGTTTTAGTTCGTGCGTATTTATTAATTAGGATTACTCTTCGTGTTTCAAATTATATCTTTTTTTTTAAGTCCTTTGTAAAAAATACATATCGGACAATCTAGTCTTTATGTTTTTACAAGTTTTTAATTTTAATCATACTCAATTTTTTTGAGTTGAATTTGATTCACTTCGCGATTGAGCTGAAATTATGTATACATAATATTATTATGTAAATTGGTTCACAATGCATTACAATAATTATTACATCAAGGAGCTGATTTAGTTACATGAATTCAAAAAGTGGTCACAGGAACTTAGGAACAAAACGACGTAAACTTCTCAAGTTTGAGCTCGTAAGTTTTAGGTAGGTAGTAGATGAAATTATTATAGAAAGTATCTACAGTCAGCGGCGAAATCTTTCTTTCAAAAGTAGAATATATTTAACTGAAATTCATTTTATTTGTTATTTCACTGGTCAGAGTTAGTCTCAACAAAGAAGTTTCTGTATCGTGATAGAACTACAAACACATTTCCTAACTATTAGCAATAACGGCACCGGCATTTAGGTAAACTTCAGCATTTCAATATAAAATGTACCTTATAGTGTTACTGATGTTACTCGCCACATTATCTCGACGCGTAAGCTACTAAGCGGAAGAATGAAGAAGACGGCGGTCTTAAGAGTCTTAAGACCACTTTATGCTTCCTCGAAAGTGCACTAGCGCATAAAGCCGCATTTTCACTCAAGAAATGCTTGGCTCCTTATTGTCGTATACCCGGAACTAATACTAAATAATATTATTTTTGATGTTGAAGAAGAAAATAAAAATCGAGTTTATTTCAATTTCCTTTACAAATAGAGAATCCACCTTGCGACGGAAATTTAAATTAAGTTTTATACTGTCTGTAGTTGGTATGTATTATGCACAGGTAAATTCACTAAAGCTGGCACGAATGGAATGAATTAAATGAATGACATTTCTATCATTGTGTGTTTGCGGCCTTGTTATACCAACCTGTCTCTACTGTCATTTTAACATCCACACATAGATACTTTCTGTCATTTACTCGATCCATTCGTGCCAGCTTTGGTGAATTTACCTACACTAAGAGGTAATTTACCACAGCCAAACACCCTTAATGCAGGTATTTTCATATAGAAATTAACGACTTAACTTTGTTAGCATTAACTCAACCAGTTGCGAAACGAAATACTAAAATTTTCCAAAAGCAAACTGTATATTAATCGGATTCATCAAAACTTTCCCTTATTAAGTCCACGGAACAAAAGTAGTCAATTTCCTTGGCATTTCCTTGACAACAATTGGTCTGAGAAATAGCTCTTAGCCGGAATTTTGTACCTACGAGTTAGTTCGGGACTGGGAAATGAAATCAATCACATTTCGGCGGCGGCCGGCCGCGGGTCTCCACGCTACGTATCCGAAATAACGTTGTTAAATTGCTTCTCATATCTGGAGAGGCGTGAGGGTTTGTTTCTTGGCAGTTGAAATGCGACAATACCGTGATATCTGAAAATTGGCCATTATTTTTTATCTAATATTTGTACTTCAAACCCTATAGGGAGTTTCTTCGGGTATATCAGACGCCACATTAATCTGAGTACATTTTTGTAGAAGTAGCTGAATATTTTGGTGCTCTATTCTTCGTTGTAAAACCTTATCTATACCATGCAGTTAAAAACTATGTCAAACTTTCCAGCTATTTCTACAAAAATGTGACTAGAATAATGAGGCGTCTGAAACGCTTGAAAAAATGACACAATGGTTCAGTATTACTGTCAATTATTGGCATGTGCTCAACAACTTTAACATGCCCAAAAAATATAATACAAATAAAATATTGAAGTCATATACTCTGTACCCACTGAATTGATCACGAATCTATAATTGGCGTATAGAATAAAACCGTGTGCCATGAGTAACCGCCATGAGTTTCGAAGTGGACTCAATTTCTATACATCCCGCTTAAATCCGAGTATTGGCGCGAGCAAGAGAGCAGAGATTCTGTCCAGAATGTAAGTCCATGATAAATTACACACAAACTTCTTATGCACACACATGCATGAAAAACTACTCAAGCGCCACACGCTTCCCGACCAAAGGGACCAGGCTGAAAATCAGGGCTGGATAATTCCACCAATCTAGCATATCCTGAGACTGGTACCCATTGCCCCTATTGTTATTATTTGTATTGAATTGTATCTACCTACTTATATTGTAAGTTTTTTTCCTCTTGTTGTTTATTCTTGTTTTTTTGCGCAATAAACGTTTTTTATTTTTATTTTTTATTTTTTTAAATTCACGGCTGCTGCCGCTCATGGTAAACGCATTGGACTGAATTTATTGACGTAGCGGTAGAATTTTTCTTATTTAATTATTCCCGTGATATTTTTATAGGTTATTGTTTTATGGGAACTTCATTTTTAGGGTTCCGTAGCCAAAATGGCAAAAACGGAACCCTTATAGATTCGTCATGTCCGTCTGTCCGTCTGTCCGTCTGTCACAGCCGATTTACTCGGAAACTATAAATGCTACAGTAACGAAATTTGGTAAGGATATGTGTTATATGAACCGCTACAGGATTATGATACTAAATTGTAAAAAAAACCATTGGTGTGGGGGCCCTCCATACATGTAACTGAGGGATAGAAATTTTTTTTTTGTTGTATATAAGCGTGTGGGGTATTAATAGAAAGGTCTTTGAAAATGATATGAAGGTTTATAAATCTCATGTTTATTTAAGCAAATCGTTTTCGAGATATCAGCTCTCAAAGTCTGAAAAATGTGTCCCCCCCCTCTATTTTTTAAACTACGCGATATAAAATTCTAAAAAAAATATATGTTATGCACATTAATAAACTCTATCAACGATTTTTAGTTTGATTAAATTATCTTCTATAGTTTTTGAGGTAGGTTGATTTAACTGTATTTTTTTATAATAAATCGATAATGGTACGGAACCCTTCGCGCGCGAGTCCGACTCGCACTTGGCCGGTTTTTTATAGTTATCACAGGAACACTTTACTACAATTATTTTTGTCAGAAAAATTAAAGTACCTAGGCGTTAAGCCGATTCAGAAATCATTTTCATTATAATGAGATATATAAAAGGACATTGACTTAAAAGCAAAATTCAAAATTATCTTAATTGTTGCTTTCCTTTCATTTGAAATCCTTATAATTCTCAAATACAAGCAACTTTTAAATACTTATATGACTAATGTAACTGAAATTCCAATCGAGCATTTTTAAATTATGCATAAAATATCACATTTCGAAAACTCATTGCTTAACCAAAGACTCGCCAATTTTATTATTTTTTTAATTAATAAAGTGGATTGAAAAGGTTCCAGCGTAAACAAAATATAAAAATCACGTTTTCGTAGACGTGGGAGAGTGGATTGGGCACTTTGACATACAACTCATAGAAGAGCGTGTAATCTTCTAACTTCTCTCTTCTTTTCATTCTTCCTGTACAGCTGATCGCTTACTTAATTTTAACACATACCTTTAGGACAATTTTTGACAGTCTTCAGTTTGGTTGTTCTAGTATACACTTCTATGACTAGTGGCCTATGCCACAAAACTACAATTCTTAAAAATTATATAACTTTACAAACAAAAACTCGCAATTTTTGTAAATTTGTCTTTGCTCTGGCACGTGTACGCAATAGTTAAAGATTGAAGTTTTGACCGTGAATGGAAACACTCAAATGCCAAGATCCTCAAAAACTGTCGTATTTCCAGCATTTATCTTCAGTACCTTATCTTTGACTAGTTCATTCATGTTAATTATTTAGCTTCATTAGATTATGATCACATCAAAGTACCTACTACCTTAACTCCTTCAATTTTATCATTTTCATCCTCATTTAAAACGTTTGTTTAAAACATGCTTACCAATTCTACGACGCAAATAAAACAAATATGTTGACATTTGAGATTCTTATGTAGGCATGGCCAAACATGAAACACGTGTAAAACGTTAAACTTCCGATCAATCGAATAAAAACGCCATTATTTTCAAGTATAAGCAAACCCAATTACCAGAGTTTTTATCGTCACGGTATCGGAACTGAGGGCTAACCTTTACCTTTGTACTTCGACCGCGCGGGCCCACTTTGATCGTAATATTTTACCGGCCAAGGGTCCCGCTTTTTGTTCTGGTTCGCTTTGGGCCTCCACGCCTCAGGGAACTTAATAATTTCTCCAATCCTGCAAGTGATATTTCAAGATTTCGATCAGGACAATTCCGCTTCCTTGCAAAGTTCGTCGACTGCGGTCAAACATTTTGGTTAATACTTGACTTGATTAGTAGCCTTTGAACTTTAAAGCCGATCTGATGCCGCAACTTTGCACCCTTGGCATCCATTATTATTTTGAATAAACAGATTTCTTGATTGTATCCGTTCATCTTCAGTAAAAGGTCCCTCGTGTTTTCGGTTAGCTTTGAGAGATTGAAAGCAGACACCTAATAATACCAATTTGAATAGGGTAAGGTAGTTAACTAAAACGTTAGTATTATTTCAAGTGATTAATTCCACTACATTTCAATTATCTGAATATTATTTGTAACAAAATACTAATTTAAATTAAAAAATAACTATGCTTTGTTAGTTTTATCAGTATTATCCTAAATGAAATAACATCAAAGCTGTAAAACATGACACCTATTTCGCAATGACAAAGCCACTATACAAATTCAGAAAGTCAAACAAAATATCAAATATCCGACCGCATTCGAGCGCCAGGTGCTTGCAAATCAATAAGTGGGAAATGCAATAGGTATCGCGAACTCTACTTTATAAAATTTCATCTATTCCGTATCCGAGAGGAAAGAAAATTTCTTCCTTTGTTACACCCTATTTGACGTAGTATGCGGATCTTTTGTGAAGTTTCCTTTGCTAAAAACAAGTTCATGTGAGAAAGCAGCTATTTGTTCGAGGGCCTAATGAGGTCGTTAAGGGGAATGTTGCAGATCAAGCGAGATTTGTTGTGACTGCCACTCTGTGACAAAGAAATTCTTTTTATTCTTGTCAAAAAAACTTTCTTGACTATCGGTGAAACTGTAACAGGAGAATTCAGGATTTGAAATTATATTTCCAAACCGGTTGGAAACAGTTACCAACTGAGTGGAAAATTTTACTCGCATCCCATTAGTCAACTCAGTCATCAATCACAATCCAGTACAAGCATATTGCTTAATTTTCTACCACCGCTATTGATTTGAAGAATGAATAAATTAGCAGCTCAAATTTTGGCGGCATAAGCGCGAGATTTCATTTGAAAAGCATAGTTTAAAAATCTCCTATCACTCCTTATAACTTCAATAAAATATCACCCTTATTCACAAAGCATAAAGAACATATTTCAAATGGCTATAGCAGAGTGATAGTGACATTAAAGAAATAGACAAGCGATTTGCTCACAACGCGGCACACATTTTAACGAGGCGTGATGACTATTACGTCGGCATGATGATTTGATTAATTACCGTCCCGGGCTATAATTAAATCACACGAGTATAATTATTTAACGGGTCCTTATTCGATTGAACCATAGTGGCGTAACGAAAATAATAAGTGGAATTAGTGAGCACATTTTGTTGATACTGTTTTCCCCGAGGGTGAGTTAAAATATAAGCCTTGCTAAAAATAACCAAGTAATTGGAACAACGAAATGAAAATTCACAATGGATTTAATAAAATGGCTACGCTACTACGCCTGTAAAAGGATTTTTTTGTCTATAAGAATTGAAGTAGTAGTATTTACGTTAAAATATTACTTACTCATTGAATGATTTAGCTGTACATTGCCATGACCAATTACTAAAATATAATAACTTAATTATGTACTGGCTAGTAAGAAAATAAATACTTCATTGAATAACTATTTACTTCCACTTACTCTTGTTGTACGGTTATCCGGAATAAGAAAAAATAGCAACATTTATTTGCTTTGCAAACCTAGAACGAGCATTAAATTATTTTAAAAGTCTGGAAATATGGTTACCATGTGCCATAAAAGGGAAGCGATTATTTTCTTTTCTAGGAAAATACAAAGATTGATTATTTACAGCATGTTTATTTAAAAATAATTAAGTTTTCATTATAACTACATAAATACTTTGCATTAAAATGGTAGGTTCACTATTGGGATGCATACTAACGAATGTACTAATATAGTTACGCATAATGTCTTCTAGCCGAAATATTCACAAGGCGAATCATATTTATGCATATTTTTTACGCATAATATTTAAAAGCATACACATTAAAAGCATACCCGTCATAATAACTAATATCACACAATATAAATACAAAATTGCATAATAATTATTAAGCATCATTTCACGATGCATACAAATAGTTAATCCTAAAATTAGCCTACCAACTGGCATGATCGACATGCTATTACAGTTAGCTGCCTTTCGTTTACGATTGACGATTAAGCGTTAGCGATCGGCAACTTGTCTAAGCATCCAGACGTTCTACTGTATGCGGAGAATGACGGTAGATTCACGTTTAGTTTTTGAATAAAAGTGACGGTGAGTAATAAAACAATGTAAGCGATTAAGGAAAACCGATTGTTTCAACATGGCAAATCAAGTGTATATAATCTACTTATATGGGAACAATAGTGAGGTCGACGGGGGTCTGCGACGCAGACCCCCTATTCTGCGTAGTTTAGGCGCTTCGCGCCTGGACAACACACTAACCTAACCTAATTTATCTATACTTTGATATTAGACAGAATAAAAGAACATTCTAAAATATGTAAAATACTCAATATGTAAAATCCATGTTAATCGATTTAAAATTGATGTTAAACAAAGAAAAAGTGTTTTTTTCAAATAGGGAACTAAAATTATGGTTTCCGAAATATATTTATGGCTAGTAACCATTAGTCCAAACAGTAATATGCGTAGTATACATTAGGCAAATATAAATTAGTCCAAGTTAAATTATTACAAATCTTTAATATGCGAACAAAGTAGTATGCCGAAATAATTACTATGCGACAGTACATTTATGCTAATTTACAAATTATGCGAAGAAAAATATGCCAAACTAGAATAGCCTGAAAAAGATTATGCGACCAGAAGGTATACCAAAATGGTATACACAGTCTGTTTTTATTCTGCGAGTTCAAACAAAATAAATCTTTTCCAGTTCGGGAAAAACAAAAGTTCATTTAATAGTGTTGAGTGCTGTTAATTGCTCAATAAATAAAGTTTTCGCTTAAGCGATGGTAGAAATTTAGTGAATAGTAGCCAGATAAATAGTGTATCCAATGTAAAGCCGTTGCCATATTTCAATATATTTAAGCGTAAAGCTAACCAATTGAAACCTTTTTTTCCGTTGACCGAGTGGGAGAATGTTACATCACACACATCACATCATTAGCCTATGATAGTTCACTGCTGGACGTAGGCCTCTCCTATTAACTATGCGCATAGACGCATTAGGAGGTAAATGCCCATAATCACCACGCCGGGCAAGCGGATTGACGATCGCAGTAATGTGTCCACTATGATGACGCTGCTGCCCATCATCAATCTTTTATCAAATAATGGTCAGTGACACTTCAATCCTTTAGTCGACTCTTACGACACCCGCAGGAGGATTTGGGGTGGTAACAAATGTGTTCTTACTGCCGTCACCATACGGCCAAAGAGAGGATGTAACGTATCATCATAAATTTAAGAGCTGCGCTCTTGTCGGGGGAGCAGCTAGCTAGCATCAGCTTTCATATTTAAGTCCCTGTCTAAATTTTTTTCTTTAAGATCCTGGTACGCCATTCTTGGCCTGCCACTCTTCTTTCTGCCTTCTACTTTTCCCTCTATGATGGTCTTGATGAAATCGTTGTGTCGCAACAGGGTGCTTAGACAAGTTGCCAATCGTTAACGCTTATTCGTCAATCGTAAACAAAAGGCTCAAGAGTGACGGAGAGGGTAAACTACTATACACTACCAAGCGTTGACGATTGGTAACTTGGCTAAGCATCCTGGTGGCCTAACATTTTCCCTCTTCTATTCTCAATTGTGTCCAATGGATGCGGACAGCTCACGACCGATCTTTGTGGAACTCTCTGGTGGAAGCCTATGTCCAGCAGTGGACGTCAATTGGCTGATGATGATGATGATGATGATGTTTCTCAATTACTTACGCGTTACAATACGCTACAGCCAGCCAACGTAGCCAGCCAAGCAGTGCCAGCCTATCGAGCTATCCCTCCATTGCACCTGCTACCTGCGTTGGGGACCGAAGCTTTACGAATATAGTGCCTGATGTGGAGCTCAGTGCAGTTATATTGGATCGAATCACGATTGTGAAGGTAAACCTATACCCAATAACCATAAGATTATATACACGGTGCTCGCAAGTATTGCGAAAGATTTTAACTATGAATTCTAGACATCAAAATAAACAAAAAATATGAGACCTAATGTCAAATACCACAAACTTTTTTTAGACCTTTTGAATACTATTTAATATTTGTAATATTTTTTATCATAACAACAATTTGTTAAAATTAGTTTTTGAATTATTTTTTTTAGGAACAGGTTTTTTGTCATGTCTATTCTTATTTTTTGATTGTCAGGCAAAAGGTGTAGTAATATTAGAACACATTGTGATAGTATTGTAATCAAAAAAAATTTTTATGACGAGTTACGCCGAAAACTTATTAAAGATAAAAAGATAAAGATAAAGATATTTTATTTGCTAAGGACACACAGATATACAAGTACAGATAGTAGGTACAACACGGTTTCGGAAGCAGGTATCCTGTCGTCATCCGACATGCAAATTATGTTCAGAAATACATTATGTTCAAACTACCTATATTTATCATTAAAATTAATACATTAATTTAAATTGGTAATTATTTGATATTACTATTATCATTAATCATTAAGGATTTCAATTAATTAATTATACATTTTGTTTCCTTTCTGGTATGCAGAAATTTGACAAGAAACTATCCAATTTATATAAACAATAGCCCAAAATTATTTTTAAAATTATTAAAATTCAAATTACACATTTATTATTACATATTTATTACATTTTTATTAATAGTAAGTCAATTTATAATTCCCTTCCATTCGTTCGTTCGTTCACGCGTTCCGCCATTTTAACGGCCATGGCGGCAATCGCACAAGCTTCAAAAACATGGCACCCGCGTTTAGTGAGCTAAAACAGCTAATCATTTTGCTCAAGACTATCAACGTGGATTCATCGAAACTACAAGGTATGTTCTTTATGTTTGTTTTAAGCCTATATTTTTTACTCGGCTGTATAATGTTATACAATTACCCAACAAACAATAATTATTAAAAAGAAATGCCGTTAGACGAGAACTTATTTGGGTTTTCCCTTTTGTTATAGGACGAGGGCGTCAGAGTGAAGAGCTTGCAAATTCTCCTGTCGGGCAAGAAGAGGTACAAGGTTGATTTGATTGTATTTTTCGATTATTATACTCTACATATTCTTTGGTACTATAAAAACAGTGCTCTAGCAGAAAACTATTTAACATCTGTTTATATTTCGTACCGTTTAACTGTTTTATGCTGTCCGGCAAATCGTTGTATAGAACTATGCACATATTATACGCATTCTTTTTGTAAATCGTTAAGTGGCATCGAGGTTGATGTAAAAGGTTCTTGTATTGTGTTCTCTGGCTCACATAGAATACTGACCTCATTTTAAATGAGTCTGGTCGGTTTGTTACTAGTTCACATGCTTTTTTTATATACATGCAAGGTAGCGGCAATATATTTGTCTTCTTGAAAAGCGGCTTGCAGCTATCGTCAAATCTAGCTTTCATTATTGCACGTATACAATTCTTTTGCAATTTGAAAGCTCTTTCAACATCAACTGAGTTTCCCCACAGAAGTAAACCGTAACTTAACACTGACGAGACAACGCCGTGGTAAGCTGTAACTGCTGCTTCAATGCTAACTGTATTTCTCAATTTTATTTCGAAAAAAGGTTAATTATCTCTGGAACTAAGCCGAATCCAGGAAATGTTACATAACATTAAATACTCTAAATATACTCAGGAATTCAGTATTAAAATCTTTCGGAATGCTCACGAGTACCGTGTTTACTTATAAATTGATTGTGATTTAAATACAATTAAGTAGGTTAATAAAACAGCGATGCTCTGATGAAACCGTCAGGGCTTATAACCTCCATCTGGCGCGCCACACTGAAACCGGATTTTGACCTTAACTACTTGGAACTCTAGGCCACTCGGGTATGATGTCACAGTAGCAATGTACCAACAAGAAGTTCTTATTAATAAAAATTAAATACACGGAAAGTTCTTATTAATAAAGATTAAATAAATAAAAGTGGTGGACCTTTCTGTTAGTTTCCAAATGTCCCGAGTGAAAACACATTTTTACTAGGAACGGATTTACGTTGTAACATTTAAAGGCACGCGTATTATGCAATGGATGTATAATACCCTCTTACTCTCTTTACAGATTAGTCTGGCATCTGCTTTAAAGTGGGATGTAGGAATACTTGGCCCGGTTTTAAATTAATAACACTAAGTAGGATGCTGCCTCCTTGTTAATGTTTTAATGAAGCCCCATTACGCTGTTATTGTAAGGTTCGGAGTAGAGTTAGCTGTATAGTAAAAAAACCGTATAGTACAAGGAAAATCGTAGCTATCGTACGTATCATCATCATCATCATCAGTCTATGTTAGTCCACTGCTGGAAGTAGGCCTCCCCTATTAACTATGCGTATTGCGTATAGACGCATTAGGATTGGCGACCGCAGTAATGTGTCCACTATTATGACGCTGCTGCCCATCATCAATCTTGTAGAATGGTCAGTAACACCCCAATCTCTTCGTCGACTTTTACGACACCCGCAGGAGGAGTTGGGGTGGTGACAAATTCTTACTGCCGTCACCACACGGCAAACGTATACATGTACGCAGATACATAGGTACCATAACGAAGGCTGAACCAGACTAAATAAAATATAGCGGAACGATCTAAGTTCATTTTGTAACGACTGACAGGAGCCGGGGTTAGTATTTTAACGACGTGGCCTACGACCACGGGTGTGACGTCATACCCGAAACGTAAGGGTAAAATTAAACGTAAGTTTACGTGATAAGACCCGTTTGTCGTTAAAATATGAGAGAAAATCTTGAAAGTTTAAATCAATATAATAGCCGGGGCTAGTGCCTGAAAATGATTTATTCCTATAATATTGTCGCTTGTCATATTCCACTCGTATTATCAGAGTATCATACGCAATCCTCTTGATTATAAATATTAGATGTCCATGATGTTATACCCAATAATAAACCAAGTTTACCAACGTCCGAGGTGGGGATCGAACTCTGGTACTCAGCTTTCGCGGCTGATGATCAACCTCAACCTGCTGGGAGAAATTATCCTTTTCATCACACTTGCTGTCTAAGCGCGCCATTGCTTGCGCGCTTAGCGGGAGTAATAGAAAAGTGAAATTCCCTAGGGAGTAATAGAAATGTGAGTACGTCATTTAATAATATTATGTCTTGTAAACTTATTTTTTGGTTGGCAAGTGCGATGAAAAACATTGTATGCATCACGGTCGGTAAGCGGAATACTAACTCGAGTCAAAAAAGCCCTCCGCCTAACGGCGTCGGGCTTCTAACACTCTCGTTAGTAATTCCGTACTTACCTCCCTTGATGCACAATGTACTATTAAAGTCCAGAAAAGTGACCAAACCTTTAAATTCTTACAAAGAGGTGTGTTCAATTATATTGATAATTAATTACAGATTTTGTTACTATTGACACGTCTTTTGTTTTTTCACTTCAATTTTATTTCAAAAAGCGCATATTACAAATTTTTAAATATATGGGTTCCGTTAGGTACTAAAAAGAAAGTGAATGGAATGATGAAAGCTTGAAACTTTAACAAGGCTTTTGAATTGTGTATGTACATCACAACACAGTCACAACAGTCTCTCCAACGGTGCCAAGTCGACTACCGCTATATCGAGGTGTTGAAGTGTTTATACGAGAGCGCCACAATGTCAGTCCGACTCCAAGACCAGAGCTCGAAACCTATTCTGCTGCAGCGGGGAGTTAGGCAAGGAGATGTTATCTCCCCTAAGCTGTTTACCGCTGCACTGGAGGATGTCTTTAAGACTCTGGACTGGAGAAGGCTGGGTATCAACATAAACGGCGAGTACCTCACTCACCTTCGATTCGCTGACGATATAGTAGTCTTGGCTGAGACCTTGGAGGACTTAAGTACTATGCTCGTTGACCTCAGTAAAGCCTCCGAGCGAGTTGGTCTTAGGATGAACATGGATAAGACGAAAATCATGTCGAATTCCCATGTAGCCTCAACTCCCGTAATAATCGGAGACTTTACACTCGAAGTTGTAGACGAATATATATACCTAGGGCAAACTATTCAGTTAGGTAGGTCCAACTTCGAGAAAGAGGTCAATCGTCGAATCCGACTCGGTTGGGCAGCGTTCGGGAAGCTACGACACATATTTTCGTCCAATATTCCGCAGTGTTTGAAGACGAAAGTCTTTAATCAGTGTGTGTTGCCAGTGATGACATACGGTACTGAAACGTGGCCGCTTACAATGGGCCTCATAAGAAGGCTCAAAGTCACCCAAAGGGCAATGGAGAGGGCTATGCTAGGAGTCTCTCTGCGTGATCGGATTAAAAATGAGACCATCCGCAGCAGAACCAAAGTAACCGAAATAGCTCTCCGAATCGCTAAACTGAAGTGGCAGTGGGCGGGGCACATTGCGCGTAGAACCGATGGCCGTTGGGGCGGGAAGGTTCTTGAGTGGCGGCCACGTACCGGAAGGCGTAGCGTGGGTAGGCCCCCCACAAGGTGGACCGATGACCTGGTGAAGGTCGCAGGAGTCCGCTGGATGCGGGTGGCGCAGGACCGGTCATTATGGCAATCTTTGGGGGAGGCCTATGTTCAGCAGTGGACGTCTTTCGGCTGATATGATGATGATGATGATGATGATGATGATGATGATGATGTACATCACAACAACAAAAACATAAGATATTTCCAAGGGTTTTTGAATTTTAGAGGGTTAAATGTGATCTGGATTGAATACGAGGATCTTAAAAATCCAAAGCATATTTTTTCCTATAAGCGATTTGTGTGTAATTTTGAGTAATACGATGATTGATAATATATATTTATGGGTGGTTTGACTGTATATTTGTATAGTGTTCTTGTTTTTGTTAAATGAAGTCTCTTTAAACGTTTAGTTCTATATTAAAAATATATTTACGAAGATAGTATACCTACTCTAAAATTTTGTTTATACAATCGTAGGTAAAAGTTCAACCTTTAACATTGACCTAACGAAATTATCTTAAATGGAGCGAACTACGGGATTTGAATTCGGCGAAAAGACTAAATCGTAGATTTTATCTCATTTCTCTAACGTTGATTGTCGAGATTGTATCTTTTTGTTGCACGTAATGCTTGTTCTTTGTGAACAGATTAATCTTTAATCTAAAAGTTAAAATTCTGCAGTATTTTTTCATGTCAGCGGCTTGGAGGTTTTCGTTTCTTTTGTTTGGAGACGCGCAAAATGTGCTGGCACTCGCCAACGTCTTTTTAAAAATACTGCTGTACAGAACACTCTCAGCGTTATAATCTGCCAAGTAATTGGGTTACTCGAAACTAGGCAGCAATTACGTCGAATTTGCAGCGTTTTTAATCAGCTCTTGTTTTCTACTTTTTAAGCTCGAAATTGTAGACACTAAATTGCTGTTTTTACCACACTGGAAATGGAGATGTGTCTAGGTTACCCGATTCCCAGCGGCATTTCCAAATTCAGGAACATTCAATCCCAAAGTTAGGTTTAAAGAAACTTAGAAACTGTACTTTCTTACTTGATGTAAATTATATGATGCTCGATGATTATATCTAAATATTTTTCTATCAGATACGAGAGATTGACAAACTTGAACATCGAGATAACTGTTATCGATAAGTCTGAAGGTAGTAGATAAATAAATAAATAAATTACGTACCGTAACTTGCAGATAAGTTACAAGGTAGCAAAGCATGATATATTTTTCTTATATGTACCTATTATGTATTTAGAGCCCATAAATGTACCAAAAACGAATGATACAAGTTATACGTACGCCATTGGTTATACGTACTATTAACATAAAGTAGCTAGCCAAGAAATACAAGACTACTTCATCAGGTACCTAAGTACCTGATTTTACGAAGTTAGTATTATAAGAATAGGTCATCGATAACCATTATGTGTCGATTTTTCATTCTGTTGACCTGGCTGATCACTCCAAAATAAAAAAAAAAAATCTTTAATTCGAAAATAAGTATCTAGGTATATTGATGATGCTAAAGAGTCTATTACCAAACCAATTCTAGTTCTAATTCACTTGAGTTCACATCGTTTACTTAGATAAAGAACCGTCGCAACAATTAATTCAAGTACACAGAACAATTGTCAAAGCCTCCAAGTTTAAACTTAATTGACTAGTACTGCCAACAATCAGCCTTGACAACTGAACTACATAACTATTTACCTAACTCACTTAGAAGTTCGTACCTTTTATAGAATCTAACCCGTTTAGTATAGAACCTTCTTGATGGATGGTTCACTGCGGATTACACAGATGTCATATATACCATAGATCAAGCAAACGTATCTACTTAGCGTGTCAAATAAACTCAGTGTAATCCACTGAGTTGTCCGTCTTTAATCGCAGCTTGCAGCTTTCAGGCGTCAAATTTTATAAGTTGAAGTGAACAAAAACATTAATAATGCCTCCTTAAGTAATACCTATATGAATACTCAAGGGCCTGAGACATATTTAAAATCATAGGCAAGTAACAACTTCAGTACAAAATCTGACACGCTCGGCCGCCAAATGAATGAACTTGTTTCTTCTATCCAAATCTAATTCTGTGGCGGATTATATATTTTATTACTCAGCGTGGAATAGAGGCGAATTCCGGTGGATTAGACGAAGCATGCCGCATTCTCTAATGCTGGGATTCGATACATAATTTAGGGGAAACTGTTCCCAACCGCAGCGCTGTCTGGGCCAGAGCCCCGTTCATTTGTCAACAAGCGCATGTAGCAGGTCGGCTCGTTACGTCATTTACATTCATACGCGCATGACTTCATAAAATTTGTCATATTGTGACATGAAATTCACGATGAACGTGGAGTTTCGATTAAGGTTTTGTTGAGGAAATGGAAGATTTGATTAAGCCCGTAAATCATTTTATTTATGTTCAATGTATTAGGTGTTCTTTATTATACGGAAGAAGACATTTATATGAATTTTATTGATTTTTATTTAAAAATTACGATGCTGAATGTATCCTTAAAAGGACCATAAACATTTATAATATCATTCATAATTATTATGTAAGTTTTAAGGTGTGACTGCACCAATGCTCAAAAAACTGTGACGGTAAGGAATCGCAGTTATCGCACCTTTATATCACAAAATCACAAATCGTCTATTTTTTTACACATCACAAGCCACTGAAAAGTAATTCTTCTCTAAGGCCTGGCGACCAAACTATTCTATGTATATGCAACCTGCTCCTTTACTCTGCTAAGTACCACACGTCAAAGCCGAATTTTCACGCCTAATAGGGTATTTCAGTTAGAGCTAAATACGATTTCAATGCAAAATCTACACTGAATACTGATCACGATACACTTTGGACAATTGGAGTCCTAAGCCATGCTAGAAAGCATGTTGTTGTTCACAACTGTGAACCAATAGGTAGTTTTGAGAGATTTACAAGAACCTGATTGATAACATTTGATTGTCGCTTTGAAGTAGCTTCCGAACAGCGTAGGGTTGCTATTACTTGTCTGTACAAGAGTACAGTATACAAAATACACAACGGTTTGTTTTGTAATGCGAGGACCAAATGTCCCGAACCCAAGACCCGAACCGATTTGGATAAAATTACGTTTTCTATTACAGGAAAGGTGACTACATAATTTTACATGACATAGCTAATATTGGCAGAAGGTGAAAATCCTTTGAAAATATAGACGGGTCCCTAATTTATTTCTTTTGTTCACGCAATTTGTAAGCTTGTGAAACAAACTTACAAATTGCGTGAAATTTGGAGCAATAGGCAGAACATGGTTGTTATTTTAATATGGCCAATTGGGTCATAACAGTAATTTACTCGTACATTTATTAAAGATAAGTTTTAGCATATACGAGTATGAGTACTAAGTACAGACAGTTAGTACTCATATATATTATATAATGTATATAAACTGAAGTACCCTTTGTCAAATATTTTTTGTTCTAAAAAAATCATCTTATCAGTTAATATAATGTATATATTATGCGTTCACTGAAATCGAATAGAAGCTGCTAAATAATCATAACACGCGGTAAGGAAAATTCAAGCTGTGGAGTATATACTCGTATATGCAGTCAGCCTCCGTAGCCTAGTTGGTAGTGACCCTGCCTACGAAGCTGGAAACCTGGCTGGGTTCGAATCTCGGCGAGGGAATTCTTTGTGTATTTAACTATTTATTTATCACAAATATTTGTTCATTGGTCATGGCTGTCTATGTATTTAAGTATCTATATGTATCTATCTATTATGTATATCGTCGCCTAGTACCCACAACACAAGCCTTACTTGAGCTTACCGTGGGACTAGGTTGATTTGTGTAAAATGTCCCAAGATATTTATTATATTATATTATATATAATTATGTAACATCCATTCAAAGAAATCGTTAGCAAATAGGTGGTTCACTAGCATTATATTCATATCCTAAACTTTGTCAATAAACAAGTGAATATAGAACCAATGAATATAATATTCAATAAAATATTAGACCGATAATAAAATAACTATGTCGGAAATACCAAAAAACAGCTTGATAATGACAATACATACCCTAGTTCTATCTTTTATTTATCTGGACTACGTTGCAAAACGAATGTTTTTGTATTTGTATTTGTATTTTAAAATAACTTCTAAGTACACTTTTAACTATATATGCGCGCGTAAAGTATTTGATATATTGTTATGACGGGCATAATACTAACTGTTCATCACTTTTAATATGTTTTCATCACACCTGTTCGGTAAGTGCGCCAATACGCTGCGGTGATGCGCGCCGTAGGTGCGTCATTACGTCCTAGTAGGCCGTTAAGGATTTTCATACAACATTACGTCGCACTAGCGCGGTCCGGCGCACGCCGCGCGCCGCGCCGAGATTTCTTTTATGAAAATGATGAAATAAAGTCATCCCTGATTTAGACCATTTTAGAGTAGTTTTGTGAAAATATATTGTTTTATTAACTTTTTTGCATCACAGGTGTGATGAAAAATATTGTGTGTACCACGGGCGGTACAAGAATTATGAACTCGTGTGAAGTAAAGCCCGCGCCTTCGGCTTGGGCTTTACTTTCACACTCGTTCGCAAATTCTTACTTACCGCCCTAAATACCTACACAATGTACTATACCTGTACAATACCGTATATTTATGGCAAAATTAGGAGATCGATTTTAACTGTTGTATTTGATGTTTTGCTGCAAACATATTACCTTGAAGGAAACCAGCATGAGGAAACTTGGATATATCTGCGATAAAATTCAAGGGTAAGCTTATGTGAAGTTCCCAATAAGTATTAGGCCAGCGTTGGGACCACGCAAAAAAGGCACACAGAGATTGAATATTTTCGGTAAGTCTACTGTCAACTTCCAAGAAAGACCGAATTCATCCGAAAGTCCATAAAACCGTACCGATAAATTGAATGAACTATTCGTTTGAACTAAAAGCAAAAACTCTATTCGAACCCAACGAAATTTGCATGGGATAGTTCCCGTCCGAAATGAAAAAAACAAAGTGTACATAAACGTCGTATATTTAGACTCTCGCCCCTTACATCCTGATTTTATTTATTGGGCTGTTCTGTTCTGTGAATATGAATTCAATTTCAAAGCCACCTAATTTTTGAAATCCGATACGAATGTGGCTACGGAACCCTAAAAAAGTGTAAAATCAAGCTTTATGAACAACTATTTATGAATATTAATAAGGGCAGCCACTCACCTGTATCACGTTTAATAATATTATAAAATCATTTTTTTCAAGCTATCGATAATTCGAACATACAACGTTAACTTGTTTGCACATTTCGCACTATAATTCTACTCGTAAACCACAATTTTCATGTCAATTTGCAACATAAATATCCCACCAATTCGTTATTTTAAAACACATTAATTGAATCCCGTTATTATAGTCATTACCGAACCTTATTTTGCAATTAAATGGGATTCTCAAGCACAATTCACGCCCATAAATCGCTGGTAATGAGGAAATTATACAATGTGCTTTTATTTTTACTGCTTTACCATTCGCCTCAGGAAGCGTGAAATCAGTCATCTCATTGTGTGTATGAAACAGATTTGTCACTCTGTTTTATACTGTTATTTTGTTAGGCAATTCGTCCATTGAATTTACATGCACCCGCCGTGCCTGTCATGGCACCTCATGCATATGTATGACCTTATGCAAACTGCAACTTTGCCTTTCATTGAATATAAATTTCGTTAAAAATGCACTGAGCTTTGTGACTGCGATTTGTGTGTGTATTAGTGATGGTATCAATAAAATAAACAAAAAAATATGAGTATGAATTGTGCTATTGCGGTTTTGATCTCATGTTATTCCTACTTAGAAAACTTTCTTATTTATTCACTGAAGACAGTAAAAATTGAGCACCAAAACAAAACATGTTAGGAAATTTAGTATTGTGTTACGTAGAAAAGAAAGAAAGAAAGAAATAAAAATAATTTATTCAGTGCGCTTAAAATACATACATAAGTACAAACTAAAACATACAATTTAAATATTTTTTAAAGCGCACTTCGTTGAAAAGGCCGTCATTTAGCTATATGATACTTGTTGGGTACCTTGACGCTGGTTTTTTTTAACCATGTGACCAATTAAATTGGACCACTTGAGTGCCTAAACTTGATTAAAATGTAACATTGAGATTCCACAAATAAATGTACTTCACAAAAATTGTTAAGAGGGGCAATTTATATCTCTGACCATCCAGGGTGCGTAGCAAAGTGACAGAGAGAGAAACCTATACGCTGTAGAGCGTTAGGGATTGGCATCAGAGCTCTCGGTTTTGAAAAAGATCACAGTCCTTCATGACCAAATATCTCAACCCAGGTCCATTGGCCCCCTGTTTCACCCACCGTAGGTCCTCGATGTTGCAGTTTCATGTGTGCCTAACTCAAGTAAATATATCCGGAAGTATATTCTCCAAAAGGTACAAGTGCTTAAACTTTAGTATAGGATAAACTTTATGACTGGAAGCTCTGTTGAACGACTAAACAAACAAAGCCGAGGGCAAATATTGTTCATTTATACCAGAAATTATTAATATACCTACTTCAAGATTCCCCCACAACACTCAGGGTCGCGAGAGTAGGCCGTGAATCAAATAGATTTACTATCAAACTTGCACTAACTAACCCGAGTTAGGCGCAAATGAGTTTATATGATGAAATTGCTTAACCTAACACAAACTTCTAAATTGAATTATTTCCTTGTGTACATTGGATTCAATTTGTAATTAATTGATATCCACTTTGGAACAAAGCCCTCAAGATATGCGGTAATAGATTTTATAATTAAGGTGGCAATACATCTTTGCACCCAGAAACGAAATTATGGCAGACTGAGGAAGTTCAATTACCCAGGGTATTAACCCATATTAAAAGGTAGTGCAATGTAGGTGTGTTCCAGTAGCTCCCATATTATGGTATCCAAAAAGCATGAAAAATGGAAATAAGTGACGTATTTATTTATACAATAATATAAAATTTTCAACTGACTTCAAAAAAAGGAGCAGGTTCTCAATTGGAGTGTATGTTTTTTTTTACATTTGTTACCTTCAGAGCTTGCGTCTGGGTGAACCGATTTTGATGATTCTTTTTTTTAAAGCTAAGCTTTCCAATTATTCATATTTTAATTTGGCCCAGTTTTACCAATGGCATCATATATGGTGACGCTGGGGCTCAAAAAGGGTTAAGCAAGCGCACGACAAATGGATGAATATCTCACACCAACCAATTTCGATGATTCTTTTTTAATCGACTTTAAAACAAATCGAAGGTCCCGTTGGCACTAAGTCAGGGTCTGAAGATGGAACTGACCTTGGCGAAATCGGTTGGAGTTGGTTTATTTTCATTTTGTGATTACAGTGTCTACTAAGACAGGATGGCCGAGTGGATTAGGTCTTGTGAATCAAAGGTCACCAGTTCAAGTCTCGGGGAGGCAGTAGTTTTCCCAAGTTTCCTTTATTCCTTATAACAGATAATGTGTGGATTTACGTTTTTTTGTTGTTATTCTGTCACATCAGCCAGGGGGCAACAGTTGTATAGTTTGTAACTAGATCAAAACTCTTCAGCATGCTTTACTAAGAAGATCGACCAACCATGAAAAACCACTAACCATAAAAAAAAAATAAAGTTTTGTAAAGGTTATTGCTATTATGTGATTTTAGAAAGAAAGAAAGAAAGAAAGAAAGAAAATACATTTATTTAACGCCACAAATACAGTAGATAAAACACACAAAAAATAACAGAGCTTAGACGTTAAAAGGGATCTCCACTCAGCATGTTGCCACGGTAAACCATGGCGCTGGTTTTCAGTGCATTTTAAGAGTGATCTAGAAGAATGCAATCATGGTAACAAGTTACAAAGAAAAGTGATTGACCCTAATATTTTATTCACATTTTCATAATACGTGTCATTGGCGAAGGGTAATTCACACATCAACACAGGCTCCAAGCTTATGCCATCCACACTTCCTTCCTTCACGGGTAACTCTTAACATTTAACTTTGTTCAATACGTTCTCCACATGGCTTTGAAGCAAACGTCGAGTTAAATTGATTTGCATTATTTGCGCTAAATATTAGCTGATTCATGGAACAATGAACATGAACGAATGAATACAATAGACTTGGCATATAAATTGAAGAGAATAAAGAACCTTGTTGTCCTTGTACCTATATGCCAATATATAAAAGTGAAATGAAAGATTCTAAGTAAGATGTAAGCTGGGTTTCTTTAAGGGCTACATTTAGGGTAGGTACCTACTACGAATCCCTGGAATCAAAATACTTAATGAACAATGTTTCATTTATATTTGGAACTGATAATGGCTACAGAATTATTTTTTAAACGGCCCATCTTATCTGCAAAATCTATAAGCATAGTTTCATCCTGAAGGTCGCTCCCCACTCGTGAGTGAATAGCGGCACTAAGCTGTGAAAGGAAGTGTGGATTTGATTTCGCATTACGCTCATGAAATCTCCACACTTGCATTTGCGGATTCGCGCCACGATTTGCCCCTAGTGGGGAGCCGCATTTATAATTGCGATGTAGTAAACTGCGATTACCAAGCCTAACTACAAAGCATGTTATGAAATTTGCTCAAATTTGGGAGAGGCTTTTGTCCAGCAGTGGACGGTATCCAGCTGAAATGAAAAGGAAATAATATATATTATACACCAAAGTGAATAAGCCCCTAAACTGTTTGTTAATTGACTTTTCCAAAAATACCCACTCAATTAAACTTCTTAACCCAATTAAACTTGTGCTTATAAGTACATTGCAGAGGCATCATATATTTAAATGACAAAAACGAGTGCTAATATAAGTTATTTTACATCTTAATTTATACTTATTCACAGATCACCTCAAGCACAAGATAGTACAGCAGTGTTATTCACTAAGGAAACCGCCTTGCTGTCAGCGCTGTGTCAGCTCTGCGGCAGCGTCGAGCCTAAAAATGGTATTCACTAATGTACTTTAAACGACACTAATGCTCGGCGACGAATGCGGCGTGAGCTGGAACTACACTGCGTCGAGAGTTTGACGTTTAATGTACGAACTTCGTATTCTCTAACGAAAAACAGCGACGAACTCGCCCACAACGTCGCTCACAGCCTCGATTCCTAATGTCAAATAAAACAGCTAGGATTTTAGACAAGGCTGTCTCTACTAGGGATCGGATAACGGTTTTTGCTCGATACAAAAGAACGGTTCGAATTCCGTTCTTTTTCGTTCTTCGGTTTATATTTTTTTTGTTAATGGAGTAATTGAAAAATATGATGTTGAATATTACATAAAATGTTGAATACTACATAAAGAGCGTAAAACATTTTAAAATATTGAGCTATATCGAGGTTTTTCTAAAAAACCGGTTCCGATCCCTGGTCTCTACGACGAGCTCGTTGACGAACGCAGCGTCGAATGTGTGAATAAGATAATAGCATAGCAGGGTACAGGGGACAGTGTAAGGACTAAGTGTCGACTGTCGAGCGTCCAGGGGCGCGTTTAGTGGGGTATGCAGAAGTGAGTCGATCGTCTAAGTGAAAAAGACGACATATTGTACCCAGCCCACGTGCGTATGTTTGCATATGTTTAAGGCGATTCCTGCGTATTTTAGTGTTCTCATAAAATCTCGAAAAATTACTAACGACTATGTTTCTAACACATGCATGAGCTGCAGATATTAAACCCATTGACAAGCATTTGGTTCTATGCTCACACACTGTTACGATATAAAATGGTGTAAGATGCACATCTATAACGCTATGAAAAATATTGCAATTCACTACAATAATTTAACAAATAGTGATAACATTAAGTTCTCCAGAAAAGCGTGAATTGCGTTGTCTAATATTACTGTGTCTTCGTCTTTCTTGAATATTTCTAAGACTTGAAACAAGAAACTTCCCGTTTAATTCTCAAAACATACTCCAATTTGTAGCTCCGGTACTTTCACACTGTTCCAGTTAATTCTGGAATTTATTTTAGGAATCACGAATTAGTGGCATAAAGTTAGTACAAAGCCTAAGCGGAGCGCGCATATACAACAATTAAGACCGCAGTTTCGCAGTCTGGCTGAGGAGTTCTGCAAACATGGCTGCGTCAAAGGGAATCAGCTAATTTGATTTTAGTGTTCGACGGCCATGCGAGAATGTATTTATCGGACGTTAAGTTGACTGCAAATTCACTCACGATATTGCATTTGTAATGATAAGTGAATATATTTTTTGGTGCAACATTAAAGTTATACAAGTTGATAAAATGATTATAATTAAAGCAGAGGTAGGAACCGGTGGTTTTATCGCTATTAAGCTTTACGGTTGAGGAGGGTAAGGGTGGAAGGAAAAAAAGAACATAATTTATTTGAAGCAGGCAGAGCACAAGTACCTACATACGTACATTATTACGGAGATCTTGGGAATACCAGGATTGGACGTCACGTCATTTCATGTGTGTAAAAATTTAAAAAATACATATAAATTTATAGGTACTGAAAAACATTCCAGTAGGTTAGGCTATATTTGTGTTTAGAAATCTTGGATGTTGTTTTACAATTAAATTTTGATAAAATAATTCAATAAGGCAATTTAATGTGAACATAAATTACTTTAAAAACGGAATTAAACAAATGAGCGAGCCAATAATGATTATCGAACGTGTTGAAAAATCCAACCCAAATATTTTTCTCAAAGCTTCAAGCCACTAAACAGAAAAATCGGCTGCAACTAAGGAAAAATGTTCTTACAAATTTCTGTAAGTAGCTTACGTGCTAGGTTGAAACAGTTATCCCGGGCATTGTTATAAGACGTGTTCCGACTTACACGAGTTGTAGAAAGTATTTCCTAAAATTTGCACGTATATTCTCAAGGGACCAGTGTACGGATATAATCCACATAGTATTTATTAGGTTAATTCCCTTTACACTTCAGTGGAAATTTGAAACTTTGAGTGGCTTTATTGTTTTCGTTTCGTACATTTGGTATTTAAAAAAAAAATACATGAAAAGCATTACCTACATTAGTTTCACATAAGGTGACGTTAAACCCTATTCGGGTTTGTATCGTACAGCTGGATCGCGAACAGTTCACTATTATTGAAGCATCTTGTGTTACATTATGTTATTAATTAGCAAAACATTATAAGTAGCTTAAAATAATATCTTAGTTAAATATGTACCTTTTATAAATATTATTATTATTATTATTTAATAAGCAGGCAGGCAGTTAGAAAACTGATGTAGCCTGTATCCAGTGATCATTGTGACAATAATCATAGTTAAGTTGTAGATGTGATGTACTTGTCTAGTCCATTTTTAAACTTATTCACATTTTGTGCTGAGATCACGTCCTCTGGGAGTTTGTTCCAACATCTCACTACTCGGTTGCTCAAAAAGTGTTTAAAAGGGTTACTGTGAGATCTGATACTCTCTAGCTTTAAGTGATGACCTCTCAGACGAGTGTTGTTATTACGCTTGAACATCTCATGAAAATCCTTGAGGTCATAATGTTTAGTTAGTATCTTATACGTCTCTATTAGGTCCCCACGTTTTCTGCGGTCTTTTAGAGTAGTTAGCTTTAGTTCTTTTAGCCTTTCCTCATATGGCTTGTTTTTAAGTTGCCTTGGCAGTTTTGTGAAGCTACGTTGGATTTTCTCTAGCATCTCAATGTCTTTGGCAAAGTAGGGACTCCAGGCTTGAAAAGCGTACTCCAATATAGGTCTGATGTAAGATTTGTATATTTTTAGCATCATATGTGGTGTAATAGTTTTGAAAGCTTTTCTGATCAGGTAAATTATACTTCTGGCTTTTTTGACTGTAGTGGATATGTGCTCTTCCCATTTCAAATTTTCGGAGATCTTAACGCCCAGGTCAGTTTGTGTTCGTACAGCCGCTAGTGGAACGCCTTCCAAGTTATAAGTCAGGCGGGGATTACGATTTCCTATATGGAGAACTGTACATTTGGCAGAGTTTAGATTGATCAACCATTCTTTAGACCAGCTTGCTATGGCATCTAAATCATTTTGTAGTTGGTTATAGTCAACGAGTGGGTTAGAAAATAGTTTAGTATCATCCGCAAAGGTACTAATACTGCACTTGATGCGCTGTGGAAGGTCAACCGTATACAGTATGTAAAGCACCGGGCCTAGGACTGAACCTTGTGGTACTCCACTGGTAATCCGTCGTTGCTGGGACTTGGTCAAACCAACTCTAACTTCAAAGGTTCTTTGCTGCAGGAAAGCCCTTATCCATAGTAACAGTCTCCCACGAATTCCCAAATGTTCTAGTTTAAGAAGTAGCCTTTCTGTGGGAACTTTGTCAAATGCCTTCTCATAGTCAAGATAAATTACATCTGTAGGGTCCCTGTTATCAAAACTTTTTGTCCAGGAAGAAAGGCAGGATAACAAGTTGGATACTGTAGATCGATGCGGGCAGAAACCATGCTGTTGGTCACCTATCACACTATGTAAGGCCAGAAATCCTCTTATGTGTTTAGCTATAATTTTTTCCATAGCCTTACATGCCACACTAGTAAGACTTATTGGCCGGTAGTTGGATGGTTCAAGCTTGTTGCCTTTTTTGTATATTGGGGTGACAGTAGCTGTTTTCCATTGCTCGGGTAAAATTCCTGTGTCGTATGATGTCTGCATTATCATTGCTAATGGACCGAGTAAGGCATCACACTTTTGCAGTAGTATAACAGGGATTTCATCTGGACCTGGTGCAGAATCTGTTTTCATATCTTTAATGACCTGTTCAACTTTATCGACTGAAAAAGTAATATCCGCAATGCTCTCCTGAACTTTGAGTGAAGGATCAAGTTGTGGTAGCTGTCCCTGGGGTTCTATCTGAAAGACATCCTCAAACTGTTCCGCAAATGCCTCAGCGATGTCAGGGGCACTTGTTACAGTAAGTCCTTGTTTGTTGCTGATGACGCTGGGTGTGCTCACTTTTGATGCTATTTGCTGGCGAATGTAGGAGTAAAAACGCTTTGGGCCAATTTCCAATAAGTTAGTTTCATATTTAATTCGGCACGCTCTTATCCGGTTAGTTAATTTGTTATTAAGCCTCCGGTAATCTTTGTGATAATCATCCAAACCAGTTAGCACATATTTATTCCAAAGTTCTTTTTTCTGTTTTATCATATCCCGAATTTCTTTACATACCCACGGTTTATCACGAACAACAGCATTTATTTTAATCTGCGGCACATGTATGGCAATGGCGTTCTTCACTTCAGCAAGAAAAATATTATAACGTGCTATGACATTAACCACTGAGTCTAATTTGTGTGGTAATATAGGTAGTAATGTGTCATTTATTTTCTTAAAATTTGCTTTGTTGTAGTTATATCTTGAATGTCTTGTCGCATTGGTTCTCTTTGTTTGGAACTGAATGGTCGCTTGCAGGCAGGTGTGATCACTTTTACCAATAGGAACTTGGTGTTCTACATTTGATATGAGTATATCATCATTTGTTCGTATAAGATCTAAGCAGGATGGCTGGTTGCCATGGCGAAATCTGGTGTGCTTATTGACTAGTTGATGAAAGTTGGAGTTGTTGTACCACTGCACGAAGTTGTCTTCTCTAGGTGTCAGGTATCCTGCATATCCCACTGGCCATTTGACGCCACTGTAGTTAAAATCCCCCATAGCGATTAGCAGATTAGACTCCGAAGCTTTGTTCAGCATATTAAGAAGGATATTGTCCTGATCAATTGTCGAGTCTTGTCCTCTATATATACCACACAAAATAAACTTGTAGTTACCAATTTCGACGTCCAAGAATATCCATTCCGAAGATGTATGCTTAATGTTATACTTGCTGTTCAGTTTCGTTCTCATTATAATATCTAGGTCATTTGCAGCATATATTGCTACTCCACCACTACGTTTCTCAGTCCGGTCATCCCTGTATAAGTCATAGCCTGGTATTTTTATCATAGAGTCGGGAATAATTGGTTTTAGCCATGTCTCTGTAATAACGATCAGGGAAGGTTTCACGTTATTTATTCTAGTAAGAAAAAGGTCGAATTTAGAAATGACAGATTGTATGTTGGTGTAGAAAATGGTAACTGTAATAATAGGAGGCAAATTTACTCCAACTGCGGTGGGCTTGCTGGGCTTATTAATGGCCGCAGTCAGAACATTATGGCTAATACTGGTGTGAATTATTGGTTTTTTGCCAGCCTGGTGGCTGTCTTGTCGGTCTCTACGATTGTTGGCTGGCCCCTGATATACTTGATGGTGATTCCTGTTTCACCTTCGCTTATACGCCTGTTCAATTCTTTCCTAAGATGTTGAAGATACTCTCTTTGCATTGGAGTAAGGTCCGCTTTCACAGAAGCTGGCTTTGCAAGTTTATTTTTGTTCCTGAGGACTTCAATCGCATCCCTCCTCCCGCGTAAGATGACCTTCAGCGGGCGTGGTGAAGTGCGGCTGCTGGACTTAGCACCCAGGCGGAACGCTCTTATTCCTATGCAGTTTACACTTTTCGAAATACTGGTTATCAAAGTCGTAGTTTCCCGGACATCGTGCTCTTTCCTCTCTTCTGCAGTCTCACTTGTGGACTCAGGAATGTCATAGATGATGATGTTGTTAGCCCTGCTTGATCTTTCAGTTATTTCACGAACAGCTGATTCCGTCTCCAACATGCTCTGGCGTACCCGCAGCTTTTGGACTTCACTGGTTAGTTCATCTAGTTTTTTCAGGATCAATGGCAATTGCGTTATTGCTGATCGGCAATCAAGGCAATAAAAAGTCATAACTCTTGCAACTGTCTTTAGTTCCAGCACTCTAACTTCCGTCGGAGAGAGCCCATGGCAGTCGCTACAAAAGAGATTTTTGCACAAGTCACAATTAGCAGAAAACTTCTTTTCACCAGGTGCCTTCTGACATTTCGAACATTTTCCTTGTGCTGTTACACTAGGGCTTCCGATTTTCTTCCCCGACATTTTTTTGGCGGTTTTTAGAATGTTTACACTGGTATCACTGAGAGACAATTTGAGAAAAATAATGAGGGTAGGCTTATATATTTTGGTAGACACAAATGTCAGACAAGGCTATTTAGCACTGTTTTTGTTCAGAATCCGTAATTTTACATGCAGAAAACACTATCACAGTTTCCAACAATATTCACAAGCACATATAAACAGTTTTTATAGGATAAAACACAGTTCCACCACAATTTTACATGTGAAATCGCGAGCGAGGTTTTACCCTGACAAGTGAGTTTGACAGATACCCAAATAAGCCAAATATGGCTTAGAACTCAAAAATAGTTCATAATTGTTTATTACTGAAAACACGGTTTTTAATAATCCGATATGACCATAATGTCATGCATTACGTCACGTATGACTCTACCTATCTCTATTTCACTGCGTTGATTAACTGTTTTATTCAGTACTATACTAAAGTAAATATTAACGCGCCTTTGTAAAATTCGTATGAAAAAGGTTATATTCAACAAGAATCTAAGTTAATCAATGTATCTCAAAAAATATTTTAAGCTACTAGACACGTTATTAAGAACTTATTTAAATATTGATCAAACGGGTTACTCACGTAATTTTAGTCGATAATTGCTGCACATGTTTCGATCTATTTAGAGGATGCTTATCATGGAGTACCCGCGACCAAAGCCCGAAGTGTACTCGACACCCCGTGTAACGCGTTTGATCAATATTTAAATATGTTTGAGTCGCAAGTTAGTTATAATTTTAAAATTATTAAAAACTAATCTAAAATAAGGTGCGCTTTATTTCAGCTGAGCAATAAATAATAATAATAAATAAATAAATATCTTGGGACATCTTACACAAATCGACCTAGTCCCACGGTAAGCTCAATTATTTGGGTACTAAGCGACAATATAATATAATAGAACAACCAAGAAACAAATATTTGTGATAAATAAATACACAAATAATGCCCTCGCCGGGATTCGAACTCAGAACCTCCAGCTTCATAGGCCGGGTCACTACCAACTAGGCTACGGAGGCTGACGAATAAGGTATTTAAACGTAAATTCGTCTTGTTATCTGCCACTATAACAAGTAAAAGTTCAAAATATAAAGTAAAACTCCACTACCGTTTTCGGAACTCGGTGTTGCAACTACCAAATTAGCAACCATGTTTAGCCGTTTAGCATAAGCGCCGTGTTGAAGGTTCAGCCAATTTCCTCGACATGCTGAAGAGCAAATTTGTGGATTAGCGCGGAGCTTAGCGCCATATTTGTTGATTTAATAGTACGTATAACTAAGGTTGCAGTTGGGAAATATCAAAAGCCGTCTAATTTCGAAAGTCACATCCTCTTCTTAGTCGTATACTCTTTTAAGAGCAGTCGTGGTTATGGATGCCGTTTAACAGGTGCCCATTTTCTCGAAAGTTTGGAATTTGTAATACAAGTCCTTATATATAATAGTACAAGTCCTTATATATGTATAATAGTGTAAGTATTATATAATAGTGTCAAAAAGAGACTTCCACTTGCAAGCTTATTATAAGATTGAGAAATGGGCCCCAACTCTCCATACTGTTTCCAGCGATCTCACACATAAAAAATCACCATTATATCAAGACCGAGAAGGAGATGGCGGGACGACCTGAACGCGTTTTATCCGCAATGGCAGGAGAAATGTGACGACCGGGCCGAATGGAGGAAAAGTTCTACAGATTGCACTTCGGGGAGTGTGCTCAAGAGCTTCATGAGCTTATTCCACCATCCCCATTTTACCATCGAAATTCTAGACGCACGGCCGGGTTCCACCCTTACTTGGTAGATATTCCATTTGTTCGCACAAAGCGCTTTGCGTCTTTTTTCCTTATGCGTACTGCCAAGGAGTGGAATTCCCTGCCGGCGTCTATATTTCCAAGATCATAATTATAACCCGTCAACCTTCAAGTCAAGGGTGAATAGGCACCTTCTGGGCAAACTCACTCCATCGTAGGCCACGTCTCTGCTCTTGGCTAGTCTGTGGCCATGAGTAAGCCTATTTCATATAAAAAAAAAAAAAAGAGGGGAGGCCTTTGCCCAGCAGTGGGACACTAAACCAGGCTGATAAAAAAAATTATACAGGTGGTCAAAAAATTTTTTTTAGGTTCCCTACGTCATGGGCTATCAGAATATACCCCATGTATGTTAGCCGATTTTTTGTAGTTTTCGAGTTATGAATTTTTGGAAAAAAAATTTTTGAGAAATTCTGGAATGATGAAATTTATTGATAAAAAAAACTATTGGGTTTTATAAATATTTTCTTTTTGTAAAAGTATGACTACAAATAAAGCATTTACTGACAAAAAAATTAGCGTTCTCACTTTGATACAAGCAGGATAAAAAATACCAAATTCAAAATTATACGTTAAAAATGCATCAAAATAGCATTAATGTACGTAAATAAAAAAAATAAAACATATCCCAAGGATTTTAGGTAATGTAAAGACTGCCCTAGACCTTAAACCTTCGTAAACGCAAAAAAAAGTGATACTTAATAATGAGGATTTTTCGGAGTCGGTCAAATAATCTTAAAAAAGCTTAAAATTTTAAAGTACCTAGTAAAAAATTACTTGAATAACTACACAAATTGAGTTTTCGTGGTATTTTATGTCTTTGTTTATTGATAAGAACAACAAAACAGACGAAATTTTAAATTAAAAATTAAGAAGTTTTTTTTTTAATTTATTTGACCGACTACTCCGAAAAATCCTCATTATTAAGTATCACTTTTTTTTGCTTTTACGTAGGTTTAAGTTACCAAAAATCCTTGGGATATGTTTTATTTTTTTTCATTTACGTACTTTAATGCTATTTTGGTGCGTTTTTAGCGTAAAATTTTGATTTAGGTATTTTTTATCCTACTTGTATCAAAGTGAGGACGCTATTTTTTTTTCAGTAAATGCTTTATTTGTAGTTATACTTTTACAAAAAGAAACTAGTTAAAAAACCAACAGTTTTTTTTTTTAAATTAATAAATTTCTTCATTCCAGAATTTCTCAAAAAATTTTTTTCAAAAATTCATAACTCGAAAACTACAAAAAATCGGCTAACATACATGGGGTATATTCTGATAGCTCATGACGAGAGGAATCTAAAAAAAAATTTTTGACCAAGGTTTGGACCACCCTGTATATCAAGATGCCCCTTCCGAAAATATCCGAGAATTTCTGGCGTTCGGAATTACCTGACTGCACCTTACACTATTCTCCAGCCCCAGAAGTGCATTTTACAATTAAATGACTGTAAGGAATATCAAAGAAATCATAATTACTTACATCTATAATACGTCCACTACTGAATATAGGACCCCCTTTGGACTTCTAAATACACCGTGCCCCCGATTGGAAGCGACTTACATCCAACGTCTCCCCAAGATCTTCAATAAATTGAAATAAAGTTGATTACGATTTTCTAATTACCAAATCCTAATACTCCATCCAAGATATTTATCTGTCAATACTGAAAATAAACTACTGTAAGTGAAGTGTTAGTGTTCAGATGCTACATGCAAATTTTATTTTGTAGTTGTTCATGTACGGTATTGTGAAACATAGTGATACCTAGGCCAAAATTCTTTTCGTAGTCTTGTTTCATACCACTCTGTCACTCTTTTAGTTGCTGTTTTGACTGTGTAGGTATATAAAAAAATCCGGTGCACTTCTATTTCTTTTTCACGCTAGATTATTCAGAATCCATTCATGAGAAATTGAAAACAAAACACCATCTCATACAAAAATAACTACTATGTCACGTTTTTAGGGACACAAAATAAAACAATGAAAAGAATTTTTACTCACCTACCTAAGACCTACGAGTATTTCGTTACCTATATTTGATAAATAAACCATTAGAAAGCAGCTATCGCACCCTATGGACACCTGTAATTCCCGGGAATGCCTTTAGCTCACGCATTGCCGATAATAGATAGATAATACTATACAGTGTGTGGTCTTTAACACGGGAGAAAAATGAAATGAGTGACTCCTTAGACTATCAGCAATAATCCTGTAAAGGTCCCGGTGTTTCAAAGTGGTTAAGTTCGGAGATATTGTCATTCAAAGCTATGGACCTTTAGTACTGGATCTTGGCATCACGATGTCGTAGCTTGTCAGTCGCAAGACATCTTGATAGTATACCAGGTAGGAAGTCATAACAATAATTTTGTTTGCATTTTTACACTAATTTGATACGGTTTTAAAAAAAAAATTGTACATTTTTCAATGATTCAAAAATGATAAGTTATTGATAACTTTTAATTCAAGTAAATGAACCCATAATAATGAAAAATACATGAACAAAAAATTACAAAAAAATTTTTTTTTTAAATTACAATTTATTTATTTATTTATTTATTAAAACAAAAGTTTACATGACATTACAGTAGAACACCAATGCGTCATGAAACTAAAATTATACAATACAAATACAAAATAGAAATAGAAAAACACATTAATTAGATTTAGGCGACACAACTGCGTGGCTCCGTTGCGTCGTCTGAGCCGGTGTCGTAGGGTTCGGCAGGTTGCCCCGAAACCGCCGAAACACGACGCCCTTCGGCCAGAAGTCCGGACTCGCGATAGTGTCTTGGAGCGGCCGCGGCACGCGCACCACAAACGAGCTGAAGTGCACGTAGTGGCGCGACCGCAGCTGCTGCACCCTCAGCGAGAGGCCAGTCTTCCGGTGGACGTACTCCGCCACGTCATCAGCCACGGCGGAGTAATGCAGGCGTGATACGTAGAGCGCCTTACACGGAGTTGCGACCCGAAGACCAGAATTAGCTGGTTCGGCGATGCCACCCAGAGTCTTGCGAGGCGCCCTGCGCACCTTGCTCTTCCTTTGAACCAGTGTAAATCCCTCCTTATCTACACTGGTGCGGGAGGACATCTCCCTACTGGGAGTCCGTAATTCACCCGCCTTAGAGGGCGAGTTGACTCGGTCAGCTGCGACTTGCTGCCCGGTGACGACATCGGCGTAGGCACGCTGACGTAGCTTCGAAACAGGGGGCGGCCGGGCGCGCGGGGGCGGCGCGGACGGCGAAGCGGCGCGTGCGACACTTGTGGCGGTGTCAGCAACACGTAAACGTGACCCGACGCACGAGCCGGGTCGGACTTCGGTCTTGAAACTTGACGCCGCTGACCGAGTATTAGGAGTGCTATTCCCCAAACTGATGACTTCGTTGCGTAGCTCGGCAATAGTTAATTGGGCCGCGTCAAATTTAAAAATTACTTCCGCAAGACTTGTCTTCAGGGCCACGATATCCTTCAACAAGCTGCGAACGTCTACGTCCTCCGGAGAGACAGACGGCAGGCTAGCTCCCATCTTTACAAACTCCGGAAGTCGGTCCTCGTAATCCCTTAGGATCTTTTTTATATCCCCAAGGGTCTTTTCACCGGTTTCATCCCCTCTCCGGTGGGGAACATATGTGCCGGCAATTCCTAAGTATTGGCACAGCACCTGCTTCGCTGCACAGAAGTCATCGACTGTGAAAGTCGATGCCCAGGAACTTAACTGCACAGCTGTCTCCAGGTCCATAGCTCCATCTCGCGTCAACTTTTGTTTTTCTTGCAGATAGGCCAGAAAGTCGTTCACAATGGGCTCACGTTGCGCGCTCATTGTGAAAAATCGTTAGCAGCGGCCGGGCCGCGCTAATTCGCAATTAATAAATTAATTACTCATCAATGCGTCCGCGTCGCTTCGCGCATTGACAACGACTCCAAGACTCCAACGACTCCACAATATGTGGAAATGATTGTTGATCAGCTTATTAATGCACCGTTTAAATTTTCACCCCGGTTGTAGGCCACACACTGTAGATGGGAAAATGTAAACATTGTTGGTGGGTAAATGATTAAAAATAAAAATATTTTCTGTTACAGTTTATAAAACTAGCGTACACAAACAAAATAACAGTAAAACATTCAAACTCAAATGATACTTTATCTAACATCTGCTGTCTTGAAATAAGAAGTAATATAAATGTTAGTGTATTCGCGTCTGTTGTCTTACAATCTTTTAGATTAACATCTTGGATTGTATAACATCACTGTACGTTGCTTAAAATTTTATAAGTAAGTATAGTTTGTTTTTGGTTCATTTTCATACCCAGGTAAATATTCTATGATAAGGCGTCTATTTTGCGTCACGAATTTATTATTTGAATGAAAACTAATAATGGGTTATGTCATGGCAATTGGACTATTATTGGCTGTTTGTTACTTAAATTGTATCACTATCATCTGTTGGTTGGCGATCGCAGTAATGTGTGGACACCTCTTACGACACGCGCGGGAAGAGTTGAGGTGGTGACAAATGTATTCTTACTGCCGTCATCACACGTTCTATTCTAGCGTTCATTACGTGTACATAATCTGAAATGTGACGATAATTGCATACAATTTGTAGTACCGTCTGGATGGGTCTTTAAAGTGTAATGATGAGTTCGACGCAATAAAAGCACTCATTATTATTATAAGCCTGTATTGCAATTATGCACATGTGAAATCATCCACACATTAAAAGGGGCTGTGTATTTTAGCGTACAAACAAATGGCTTGTCTTTAACCAATTTCTCCAAGATCCCATCATCAGACCCAGACTTGGTGCCAATGGGACTGTATCGGGGATATACCCGTTCGATAAAATATAAACAAAAAAAAAGTCGAACGGAGAACCTCCTTCTTTTTTGCAGTCTGTTTAAAATAGTTGCATATTTTTACAAACCTGGTATAGCGATAGTCAAAAGGACAAACACTATAAATGGAAAACGAGTACCAAACAAAAACAAACATCGACAAATTGTACATCAAACGGCGTATTTTTTATCGGAAACCGTTTAATTACCTCCACTAGTGTTTTTTGCCAAGGTAAAAGCTTTATATTTTCGTATTTGTATCCAGAACGATCCATCGCGACTCTCAACCCGAGTGGCCCACGTGCCCATGAATAAACCATCAAGGGAATGTGGAACTCATGTCAAGAGCAAACGTGTTTGACGGACGACCTATCGACCTCGTATTATTGGAGCTAAACGCCCATTTTGGGCTGGTTTGTTTTGCTATTGTGACAATGGCCATCATAATGTCAACGTAACTAAATTTGAATATTAAAATTAGAAGCAAAGACTTTGTCGTTTTTGGAACAAGTGTTATCAACTGATAAAAGAATCTTCGTCATGTTAAAACAATGTAAGAATACAGGGTGTAATCGATAAGTGTTTACAGGCCATAATTCCGTAATTGAAATAAAATCAGTAATATCCCAAATATTAACTTCAAATCCTTCCATACATTTAGTAGGTAACCGTTCATTCAAAGACTAGTTTAATACGAATGTTTTTTCATTTAAGAATAAATGTTAGATTAATTATTTCATAAACGGTAGTATTATTATATTTATTATTTTATCACAATGTATTCGTACAAATAACGAATCTCTAACAGTTTTATCTCTTACGACACCCGACATTCTTTAAGGCTGTAAGTCGTCCTACTAAATGTATGGGACCGTTTTAACTTAGTATTTTTAATATTACTTCATGTTTTTAGTAAAAGTTATTAATGTAATTATATTTGTTGGGTAACGTACTTTCGATATCAGTTAAAAGTTTTGCTGATATCTCTCATATTTACGGAATTATGGCCTGTAAACACTTATCGATTACACCCTGTATATTACAAAATAATATTCATAAACGCCAAATTTTGATAATAAATATCAGAAGGAAAGTGTTAAGAACCGATAAATGATCGTTATATTAAAACAATACGCAAGATAATATATCTGAAAATATGTTCAAAACTTGATTAAAATTATCAAGGTGTTATCCGTCAACATTTATTTCAGATTGGTGTGTTTTGCTATTTAATTGTGACAAAAACCATACTAGAATGTAACAAAATTTTTATATTAAATAGTGGAAGGAAAGATTTCGTCCTTTTAAAGAAAACTGTTAGTAACCAATGTTGTGATCAACAACAAAATGTTCAAAACTGGACTTAGCTTGTCAAAATGATAATCACATCGATAGGTACTAAAGAAGAAAAACTTAAATACATTTTTCTGAAAACATCTATACACGTTCGAAATCAAACACAACATAGACTTTAAGACAATTTATTACGCCACGAACGTCCATGAAGATAAATATTAAAGTAAACAAATTAAGAAATCCAATTTGTAAATAGCACAGGAAATATTCAATTAACGCTACATTTTAAGCTTTAGAGGTATGAAATGGAGGGTGTAATAAAACCCTTCTGATCTCCGACAAAACCTCTCAACAACACCTCACTCCAGTTATTCTGTCCTCGTTATTTTAATGACGCTATTTCGTAAAATCCCACCGATAATACCGGAAAAGAGCGAAACAAAAAACCAACGTTTTCGAATCGTTTAATCGAGTTGTCTTTAATTAAAACTGTTTCTTCAGCATAGTTTCTTCATCGCAGCTCCGTTGGTGATTCGATTTTTAGTTGTTCGTAGTTGCAGATTGAAACGGTTGAGTAAATAACTGTCTCGCAGCAATTCATATTAATGAATGCTTTAATTTTGTTTGACGAGTACTTAACAGAAAAAACAGGGGGATGATGATTTCAAACTTCATTGCAACGTTCGCTTATCATGTCTGTAAAGAGTTAGAAAGTTGTTTCACGTAGTCGTAAGTAATTAAAGATATTGAGGGCCTGTTTTATGGCACCATGCCCAAATAAAATGTATCTATCAAATAAACGTGAACTGTACTTTTCAACCGCCTTTTAAAAAAAGGAGGACGTTCTCAATTCGACTGTATGTTTTTTTATTACTTTTGACTGGGTGAACCGATTTCGATGATTATTTTTTTTATTTGAAAGCTGATGCTCACTGATAGGTCCCATTTTAATTTGGTCATGTCCTGACAATGGCATCTATGATAAAACCATATAAGTCTTAAATTTGCATTAACCATGTGCACGACAAATGAAGGGTCCACGGGAAAACATGTCCAGTACTTAAAAAAATCAGGGCAAATTCACACCTTATTCTGTTAAAAGTAAGGTGGTTTTTCCTTCTGTAATTTGAATTGACTAGATATGTTCTTTCCGTGGACCTTTGAAATGAACCACGTTAACCGATTTCGATAATTCTTTTTCTAACCAACTTCAGAATAAACCGAGATGGTCCTGATGGCACCAAGTCGTTTTCTGATGATGAGATCTTTGAGAAATTTGAAGTCGGTTGTTTTTAAATTTTAAATTTGGTGATTACTTATATGCCTAGGTTAAATGATTTATCCGAGGATATTGAAACAGACCGTGAGCACTTTCACATTCTCGGTCGGGGTTTTCTGGTTAAAGTGGTTAAATCCATATATTTTGCTAGTGGTAGGACCTCGTGCAGGGTCCGCCCGGATAGCTGCCACCGTCTTACCCGTTAACCTACCGCTAAATAGTTATTACTGTGTTCCAGTTTGGGGGTAAGATAGCCGGTGTAATTACTGGCATAGATAAGAATAAGAAGAATAAGAATAAGAATGATTTATTTGCAGAAAAGGGTTATATACATAGGTGTTCATACATCAAGTATACATTAGTAGTTCGCCTTATCCAGCTGTAGATGTACAGCATGCAAATACATGTTGAATAAACAATATATCGAGAGAGATAGAGGCAATCCATCTAATTTCTCAGGGTAGGTTGCGCATAGGCGGTTTTTGGTCACTATGTCCATGGGCCTCAGTTCATGCTTTCCATCAGGTGGGCTGAGAGCTCATTTGTCTGCCTTCGTCACATAAAAAATATATAGGTATATAATTTTTTTTTGACAATATACTATTCGTTCTTACAAGTGACCTAACTCGAGAATGTGCAATTGGGACAGTCACCAGCACCATCTGCAGGCCTAGCCAAGATGTCATTCTGCAATCGTGTACGATAAGCGATAAGTAATGACAGATTCGAACGAAAAGTTTCTTGTGCATTTCTATACAATATTATGGTCACGTGACTTATCGCTAATCGTATATACGATTGCAGATGCAGAATGTTAAGACTAGGCTAGGACTGCAAAAATATTAGAGTGGCCAGGGTGCTTACCGCTTACGTAATAAATAATCTAAATAGGTTTCTATTGTCTTGACATTGGAGTGCGTGTTCACATATTTTCGAGCACTGTGCAATGTGGCCGCTGATATCTGATGGCGACTGAATAAGATAAGGTAGGAACTATAGGTAGATGAAAAAACATAACATGTTAAAATATAATTAATTTAAACTCTGAATAATAAATATATTTTCATCCCACTTGCTGTCTAAGCGCGCCATTGCTTGCATGCGTAGCGGGAGTAATAGAAAAGTGAAATTACCTAGGGAGTAATAGAAATGTCAGTACGTTATTTAATAATATTTTGTCTTAAAACTTATTTTTTTGTCGGCAAGTGTGATGAAAAACATTGTATGCATCACGGTCGGTAAGCGGAATACTAACTCGAGTCATAAAAGCCCTCCGCCTGACGGCGTCGGGCTTCTACCACTCTCGTTAGTATTTCCGTACTTACCTCCCTTGATGCACAATGTACTATTATTTGTTAATACGCTTGTATGTAATGTATATAATCTTAATAATACCGTAATATATGCTTAATATTAAAATGGCATTAAACAAAATTACACATATTGTATTATAAAAGGCGGAGGTGCTACGTTCCATTTACGTTTTTCGAGTAAAGTAACTAGAAAGTTCCAATCTTCATAATTGGTTCAACACCAACAACAATAAGTTACTCGGCGAGTTGATGTTTGTTTCGTGACCCGAAAACGGCCGGTCCCATCTTTGAGATACCGTGAAATAAAGCCAATTGTTTTTCCCAACTGCTACCAAAGTAATAAGAAACGCAACTTAGGGAGTAATCTACTTGGGACATTTAATTAAAAGTATTCTGACAATACGTAGGACATTAAACACGAAAAAGTAAGAAACTTGGTTGCAGAATTTCTTGTGATGTGCATAAATTTTATAATGTTATTACTGTAATAGAAAGTAGTGCAAAACATTTTTTTTAGTACAGATGGTGCCTTTTTAAGGCTCTAGTGCGAGAAGTGGGTCATTTTACGTCAGGTTCAAAACTTCGGAGGGCCATCTGTACTAAAAATCGTCGTACGAGACCCGTTGCAAAAACGAAATTCGTAACTCGTGTCGATTTAAAACATCGCCACTCGTTTCGAATTTCATGTTTTTCGCACTTGTGTCGTAATGTACTATTATACATATTATACTGTATATCTCTAGATTCTAAGAGATCTGTAGCCATAGGTACCTACCATGAGTTGCAAAGTAAAAAATCTGTTAGGTTTTACTCGATATCCTATCACGCTCGCTCTGACATATTGGAGCGTGTGTGATGGCCTGACGTTTCGAGAAAAACCTAACTTTACCGATACATGCAAAGTCATGGTACGACTACTGTTGAAAAATGAATTGTTAATATCATCCACAAAGAGTATGCTGTTGCAGTGCACTTATGTCTCTGTCACAACTTTTATCGTTTATTGTTTGTTTGTGATCTTCACGATACAATCAAAACTAATTGTTTTTTCCAGTGATGTTAGATTTCTACTGACTTTTTGCCATCAACATAGGGTCTGTGAATTTTAGAACTATCAATACATTATGTTGCCGTGTGGTGACGTCAGTAAGAATACATTTTGTCACCACCCCAACTCCTCCTACGGGTGTCGTAAGAGTCGACTAAGGGATTGAAGTGTCACTTACCATTTTACAAGATTGATGATGGGCAGCAGCGTCATCATAGTGGACACATTACTGTGATCGTCAATCCGCTTGCCCATCGTGGCGATTATGGGCATTTACCTCCTAATGCGTCTATACGCATAGTTAATAGGAGAGGCCTACGTCCAGCAGTGGACTAACATAGATTGATGATGATGATGATGAATACATTATGAACATAATCTGTCTATAAACATAATGAAACGGTAAAACTAGTGTGTACTTATTTTAGTCTTCACGCACGACACTGGTACGTGTCGCTCGCGCAACGTGTTAATACGGGCTCAGTGCTTGATAATGGAGACCTAGGTTTTCAGAAACATGTCGCGCGTAGTGACTAAATAAATACACATGATTTTAAATAATTATAATATTTATAGGTATTATGTCTCACGGAATACCTAATTCAAACACCTCCCTAATTAAAAATAATACCTTGCCAAGGGTTATATCAAAATTATATGTACATAGATTTGACATAATAATTGTGTAAAATAAACCTATTACATTATTTCAAAAATCTAGTTATTCTGTTTTTAGCGATAAAAAAATATCTCTGGTTTTATATAAAAAAAATATCGCTAAAAACAGAATAACTAGATTTTGTGCTTTAAATATAAAGCCAGAGATAATTTTATCGGTCAAAACAGAATAACTAGATTTTGTGTTTTAAGTATAAAACCAGAGATAATTTTATCGCTAAAAACAGAATAATTGAATTTTTAATATAATTTAATGAACTAGGTTAAGTCAAGCAAACTTTGAAAGTTTACTGAACAGCAATATTAACATGCAACACTAAGCAATTGAAGATGCATTCATAATCACAAAATGAATCACAGACAGTGTCACGGGACGATAGAAAAAGTGAATCATAACAATCATATCAAATATTTACACATTTGTGAGCCCAAAATCATGCAATAAAAATTATTTGTATATCGTCTGGTGTAATTGGAAGCACGTTGGACCGGCAAAACAGAGGAAGCGGGTTCGAATCCCGTGACAACCAGAGTCTTTCGCAGTTGATTTTTTCTATGGTAAGCACATCTGTTACGACATTGTGGTATTATTTGTATGTGTAGAAGTACAAATCTATAGACGACACGGCCAAACCGACCCCACTTTCAGTCTTCGAGGAAAGAGCTTCGAAATCGATACGACACGTGAACATTATTTTTTAATTATTCTCGTAGCGTTCGTGTCACTTTCCGCACCTCTTTTACGGTACCTATGTAGGTCATTTTTGCAAATCGATGGGAGCTAAATACCTCAATAAAATGAAGTTTAACCTTGCCAGCCTTTGTGTTGGTATATAAGGTCCTAATTTATTAGATGCAGATATTTTTACAGCTGATAGTACTCGGTCTCTGGAGTATATTAAACCGTGAAACATTATAGCTTTTACGATGTTTTTTTGGAGAAAACGGATAAACAAATTTCCTACGTAAAAACACCCTGTTTATGTGATTATTAAATAAAAACTCATTGAACAGATTCTAGTACCTCTTTTACGTACCACTTAACTGGAACTGGCCACTTCTCGTCGATAAATTAAATACTTGATTGTCAATGTCACGTTATTTTCCGTTGGATTGTGTCGTTTGATGACATGACAGACAGTGTTATTGTGACATGTGATAATGCACACATGATGATTTTTTTTAGACGAAATTATAATTAGGTAATTTTTTTGTTAGGAAAATGAAATTAAAAAAAATTACATGAAAAGATTTCTTAATTTATATTTAAGGTTGATTATTTTAATGTAAAGTATCATGTGTTAAAATATCTGCAACTAATAAATTAGGATTTTATATAAACAATTAAATGCTTAATATAATTGTATTCTCAATTTGTATATTTACCTAATCCCGTAATGTCCTTAAATAATTTCAGGAAGCTTCTTGGTCTTAATGAGGAGATTATAAATTCTGGCTGTAGTAGGTAATTATACTTAAATGCTTCAAGCAAATTATATTTGAGAGCCCAGGGTCGAGCTTATTTTTATTAAAATAAGAAAATTACGTTTTATTATATGAGTTTCAAGTAAGTAGGTATGTTCAAAACAACGGGGGCTTATACAATAACTACTTAAAAAAGAATGCATGATCAAATCTTTCTTCATAATATTCTAAATTATGTTAAATCTTGTTAACATTACGAATATTTCAGAAGTTTATTTTCAATCAAAAATAAAGACATCAAATATTTAACGGAATTTCTTCAGCGATGTTGAAAAATTATTTACAATTTCCAAAGAAATCGCGCATCGAAAGTATTTTCATGACTGTTGTTTTTTTCCTTAAGTGTGAAATTGATTTTCTTTTATTACTTCCCAACTTTACAAGCCAAATATTCATATTATTTTAGCTTCAAACGCATCTGGATGGATTTCACGCGTATCTAATTAATTGTTTCGTACCTACGCTACCCAAATTATCATCCTCTAATTCTATCATAATTTTTTTTCATTGTATTAATCTATATTGCCCCTTATGCGTAAGTATGACTTTCATCTGACCACTGTCAATAATGCTATTACAGATACTTATTATATTCTTTAGAACACGGCATCTCAGACAAACACTACTTATAAAATTCATCGCTCCACTAGGAATCAAAAACTTTGCAAACAAATCGTCAGAAAACCCCACTGGGAGCGATTTCCAATAATTGATCAAATTCATTCAAGTTGCCCATCTAATTCTAATCCTCATTTTGCTTTTGTGAGTAATTAGAAGATTTGCTTGTCGATATTCGCACTTAATGCTAAAGTTGGGAGATTTTATGTAATAAGTAAGTCTGACGCAACTTTTGTTTTAAAAGAAAAGACATTAACGTCTTAGCTTATTCCCATTGATCATTGGAAAAAGTGTGTTTTTATGTTAAAGCAGAGCAGTTTTTTTTATAAGACGTCAACGCGCAAGGCTTTTATTTAACGAATTTTGCATTGCTATTAAAAATCTCGGTCGATGCCTCAAGGTACGTCCAGTCGAAGGGTGTGTATTTGTGCAATGTAAATAGTATGTACCTATGTATATCGTTTCATGTATGAATTTTAAGAAGCTAAAGGATAAAAAAAAATGTATTTTACTAATAAGTTGGAAAGTATAATTTCCTTTTTTAATTGGAGGTAAAAATGGAAATATTTATATTATACGAGAATACGAAATAATACATTCACGGACGGTAAGGTGTTTGGCATTCAACCAAAAATGACACAAAAAATTGTATGGCAATTTTGTACATGCTATAGCATGTTTGTCATACATAATATGACTCATGAGAAATATGGTAGTTAAGGACGCATACTGCTATAGTATTCGACTACTATAGAATAACTTAGTCAGGAGTCGCCTATATATGCCAGTAATTATACAGGTTTTTTTTAGATTCCTCACGTCATGAGCTATCAGAATATACCTTATGTATGTTAGCCGATTTTTTGTAGTTTTCGAGTTATGAATTTTTGAAAATTTTTTTTTGATAAATTCTGGAATGAAGAAATTTATTAATAAAAAAAAACTCATGAAATAAAACTATGAAAACGGATTAACTCGCGTATATTAATTAATTTTAACTTCATTCCGACGTTTCGAACACTTTACAGGGTTCGAAACGTCGGAATGAAGTTAAAATTAGTTAATATACGCGAGTTTATCCGTTTTCATGATGATGATGATGAGGATTTTTCGGAGTAATCGGTCAAATAAATAAAAAAAAAAGCTTCCAAATTTTTAATTTAATAATAAAGTAAAATTTCGTCTGTTTTGTTGTTCTTATCAATAAACAAAGACAGAAAATACCACGAAAACTCAATTTGTGTAGTTATTCAAGTAATTTTTTACTACTTTAAAATTTTAAGGCAGGCATTTTTGGCAATAAATGCTTTATTTGTAGTAATACATTTACAAAAAGAAACTAGTTAAAAAACAAAATAGTTTTTTTTAAATATTTTCTTCGGTTACCGCGAGGATTACTCATGAAATAAAACTATGAAAACGGATAAACTCGCGTATATTAACTAATTTTAACTTCATTCCGACGTTTCGAACACTTTAAAGGGTTTAAAGTAGTAAAAAATTACTTGAATAACTACACAAATTGAGTTTTCGTGGTATTTTCTGTCTTTGTTTATTGATAAGAACAACAAAACAGACGAAATTTTACTTTATTATTAAATTAAAAATTCGGAAGCTTTTTTTTTAATTTATTTGACCGATTACTCCGAAAAATCCTCATCATTAAGTATCACTTTTTTTTTTGCTTTTACAAAGGCTTAAGGTAGGTAACTAGGGCAGTTTTTAGATTACCAAAAATCCTTGGGATATGTTTTATTTTTTTTATTTACGTACATTAATGCTATTTTGATGCCTTTTTAACCCTTAATTTGGCAATGTTCGTCACAATGAACATGGTCTTCGACCCACTTTTTGTATTTTTTTTTAAAACAGAATTTTTTGCTCTATACAATGGCGAGGAGGCTAGAACGCACGATTTTTTTGAAATTTGCCAAATTAAGGGTTAACCCTTAATTTGGCAAATTTCAAAAAAATCGTAAAATTTTGAATTTGGTATTTTTTATCCTATTTGTATTCCAAGTGATGACGCTAATATTTTTGGCAGTAAATGCTTTATTTGTAGTAATACTTTTACAAAAAGAAAATATTAAAAAAACCCAATAGTTTTTTTTATCAATAAATTTCTTCATTCCAGAATTTCTCAAAAAAAAATTTTCAAAAATTCATAACTCAAAAACTACAAAAAATCGGCTAACATACATGGGGTATATTCTGATAGCCCATGACGTAGGGAACCTAAAAAAATTTTTTTGACGTCAAAGTTTGGACCACCCTGTATATCATTGTCCAGTGGTCCTGCCACACCACTTCTCGTTCGTCAGCTGATAGTTCCGATTCCTTGACACTTAAAAACTCCTCCGAAGATTTGTCAGTTGCCTCCTCGAACAATTTGACAATTTTTTGATGTTCTTCCATTCATCGTCTAGTTATTACAAATATAACAGGCATGTTTGACATAATAATGTTTTTATTATTACGGGGAACCCGTTATGCTGTATGTAAATGCAAACAGTATTAAACGTCTAGAGCCAATTATCGACCATGTTATGTACGCGAAACACAACGGCAAAAACATTGGTGAGAATATTTTAATCTACTTTTCGCATATATAAATCCATTTGCAATTCATTTCACAGTAGAAAATAAACACCTACTATAATTTTATACAATAATCTAATAAAAATATATAAAATAATAGATAAAAACAGTATTTTACAATGATTTAAACATCGCCTTATGTATCTGCACTCTCCGGCGCACATGCCGAACGGCATCGCGGCTCAGATGACCGTAACCATGGCAATAACAGACAAAAAAGTTGAATACCTACTTTATGATCATCTGACTGGCATGAAATTGATTACATAAGATAAAAAATTCCGATTTTTTTTCTGTTAAATAAAATAATACCTTGGTGTACGCGTGGCAACGACAGTAATATATTTTTTGACACTACCCTAAATCTTCCTTGGGTATCATTCGAGAGAATTGTGCCACTGACCATTCATTTCTTGAAAATTGATGATGGGGAGCAGCGTCAGCGTAGTGGACCCACTACTGCGATTGGCAACGCACTTGTCTAGCGTGGTCATTGTGAAAATTACCGCCTAATGCGTGCATACACATTATAGGTAATAACTAATAAGAAAGGCTTACGTCCAGCAGTGGACTGACATAGGTTGATGATGTGATGTCAAAAACAACAACGTACAAATTGTTGCACGCATCACCATGGTGATAGGGATCAAATATTCTTGCTCTGAGGAAAATAAATTGTGTTTATTTTCATTTTACCCCACTGTACCTATAAAACGTCTCACAAGATTAAAGTTTAGTTAGGTATTTCACTATTCGTTTATGACATTGTCGATCGCGTCTGATTAAAGGAGTTTAGTGTGCAGCTTGCAGTACAATAGTAAATGTCTGTTGCCCGAAGCAATTCTGTGCTTTTGTGTTGAAAACTCGGGAAGAACCTTACTCAATGAAGACTTTTGTAAAATTGTTTTTGAATATAAAGGTAACCGTGACTTGGGTATATCCTAAAATTGCCTCTGACAATTTAAAGGATGGCGCTGCCCACGTACTCTTACTCATTTTGCTAACCTGCGCCTCGCGATTATGTCAATACATCCCTGACATTTAGAGTTACATAAATAAATAAACCAAGATGCAAATATAGAAGAATAAGAATTTGACGATCTGAAACTTTAGACAATAAAGTAAATAAGGTACCTTTTGAGGTACTGAAATGCACGGAATAGTACATTTCGATGCAAGTGCAAAAAAAAAAATTTTCGACGAGGTTGAAAGTTGAAGCTCGAGTGAAAAGAAGGCGACAATCACCCGAGTTAAAAAGTTTTTACACGTGTGTCGAACGACTTTTTTTATAACAAGTGCCTTAAAAAGAGAAATTCACGCTCGCGAAGCGTGCGTAAAGTTTACTTTTCCGCATTAGTTAGGTAAATTATATTGAGCGTATTACCTACTTATTGCGCACTGTCAAAAGTCGAATACAAAAACTACTACAAAAACACCAGGCTCATTGTCAGATTCAGGTTATCGTTGATTCGGCGGACATAAGTACCTAAATTTAAGGAATTTATATAACAATTTGGGATAAAACAAAAGTTGCTGTACGCGTTACAACTAGATTCCCCGGTGTATAATCACATGACTATAATCAAATCATAACCACTGTTTGTACAACTTTTGTCTTTAGGAGTAACAATGACTCGCCTAAGTTTTTTTCATCTACTCATGTAACAAGATTTATATTGTACCTTACTTAAAACTTAACGGCCCTTGTCGATTGGACTATTAAGTGCTTTGTGCAAAACCAGCAAAATGCGTTCTCAGGAAATCGCCACTGGTTACGCCATAAATTATAACCACGTTCATTGCTTTGTGGGCCGCTATAGCTTCCGCTTTGAACTATGAGAAGTTTTTCCTTCGCTATTCACTTTTGTTTATTCTGTTTCATGCTGTGATATTTCAAATTAAGTTACGTGAGAACACATGCATTTAAATTGAATTCACTTGAGTTTGTTGTGTTTTCCATGTAGATATTAGCGAAAGTGCCTTTATTTTATTATTATTGATAATGCCAAAACCACACTGTGCACTTTTTATGCATTTTGCTTAAAGTATGTTCATCATCATCATCATCTCTTCCTGACCGATTTCGGCCACGGCGACTGGTTGAACTGACTACTGAGAGCGTCGCTCGTGTGCTCTCATGTGACTGACGTAGCCTATTTTTGCAACAAATGTGCGACTACATTTGCTGCAAGTATGTTAGCCGTGTGGTGACGGCAGTAAGAATACCTTTGTCACTACCCCAACTCCTCCTGCGGGTGTCGTAAGAGTCGACTAAGGGATTGAAGTGTCGCTGACCATTCTATAAGATTGATGATGGGTAGCAGCGTCATCATAGTGGACACATTACTGCGATCGTCAATCCGCTTACCCAGCGTGGCGATTATGGGCATTTACCTCCTAATGCGTCTATACGCATAGTTAATAGGAGAGGCCTACGTCCAGCAGTGGACTAACATAGACTGATGATGATGAGGTTAGCGCTATACATTGATTGCCGATATACGTCGTAGCAAGGACGAGCCGCCTTTTTACAGTTATGTGAGAAATACTACAGCTTTAATCCTTCTCACCCTCTGCGCCAACATACAAAATAATTATCTAGTTCGGTAATTAGCAGGCTACGTGGGCGGTGTACAACAGCGGTTCTTGAAAATTGGTAACTAAAGGCATAATATGTGGCGGTTGAAATATTAAAACAAAAAACAAAAATAGGTCTCTTACATCATATGAAGACACACATTTTTGAGTGCGCTGATGGCTTTTTGATGAATGGGAGCAATTAAAAATAAATTGCACATAAAATTCTAGGCACCACTAGGACATGAACAACATTTTAGTGCTTGACTTTTAAATTAATTTCAAAAGTTCAATGTAGTGAACTTAATTAAATATTAATTTAGAGTACCTTGAAATTCCATTACAACTTCAGGAGTTTTCAATGGTGCTTGTACCAAAAAATCTATTATCTGCTTATTAATATACAGCCTCAAAGGTTTTACAGGGAACCTAAGTAACTTTTTATGTTCATTTTATGAAAGATTCATTATAATTACTGAAGTTATTAAATATGTTTTAGGGAATCATGCCTATGGATTGTACTTATAAAAATTACAACACAAACTCAGTTGGTTTTAATTTTACTAGCGCTGGTTCTCCGTTGAGTTAATTTATGGATATGATTATTCGAAGCAGAGACGACATATAAAAGCACAGACTATACCGAATTACTCGTATTATACTTCAAAATATAATTACAATGTTTACAAAAAAAATGGAAGTTAAAGTGACGGTAGTAAGAATACATTTGTCACCACTTCAACTCTTCCCGTGGATGGTGTAAGAGTCGACTAAGGGATTGAAATGTCACTGACCATTAATTTATTAAGGATTCATGATGGGCAGCAGCGTCATCACATCATAATGGACACACGACTGCCATCGCCAACCTGCTTTCCTAGCGTGGCGATTATGTGCATTACCTCCAGATGCGTTCACACACAATTAATGGGAGAAACCTACGTCCAGCTGTGGATTGAGATAGGCTGATGACGTGTGAAGATTTGAGAAGTTAGATAAACAACAAAACAAATTTGTTTCACCTGTTGTACCTCAGACATACTCTTTCGTTCTGAGATATAATATGTACCTATACTACGTATAATTGTTTACCAAAATAAAGTGAAGTACACGTGACTACGAATATATGTATATCATCCAAGCTATTTTAAATCACATTTCCAAGACTAACAAGCGCACAAATTGCGCATACAAGAATTAAAGAAATGCAAAGACATCTTTATACTTAAAATATCTCCGAGAGGCGAAGAAATTCCACGCGGCATCGTCGCGACTCGTGCATTCCTCCCGCGACTGCGGCTGGCATATCATTGCATCGCAGAGCGATATCTCTCGCCCTACTTTTTAAGACCAGCTTTGTGACCTTTTTAATTTTTCACTAAATATGTACTATAAAATGGGGTCATTCTTGAGCGATATATCAGAGTAGGTATAATAATGTTATTGGGTATTGTGTGATGTTGAGATATATCCTAACTTATGACAAACCGTTTTCTTGATGTCCAAGATGTAGAGTCAAAGCCAAAATAAGGTGTATATGAAAATGCTCAAAAATATGTCCCAGTGTACATTAATTCTGTGTAATAAGAACGTCATAATACTATCAATACATATTTTTGCACTTGACTGGAATACGTTTACTTTGCTCAAAAAAAAAAATTTTTTTTTCTTTTATTTAGTATTCTCGTTGTACGGTTGAGTATAGTTATTACAGTTACGTAAAGGAAACCAATTGGAATCCTAGGCGACTCGGGAACCGGGAACTAAAGTGACGTTATGAACTTATGAATCAACGATTGAATGTACATGCGTACTACAATTTCTAAATTAAAACTTCACCAAAGAAAACAGTAGGTATACTCTTTGCAACAGTCATTTAACTAGTTATATGATGTAGTGATTTATGTATTTCAATTCAACTTACTAATAATCAGCGACCGGAATCGGTATTTTACAAAAACTTCGAAATAGCCCAATATTTTAAATTGTTTTATACTCGTTATGTACTGGTTATATTTTGTGTAATTTACAATACAATATTTTTAAATTAGTCCACTAATTTACAATTTATATACCAAAGAACAAAAAGGAAAGAAAAAAGAACCGTTCTTTTTGTATGGAGAAAATAACGGTTCCGGTCCCTGCAAGTAATTAATAAGTAACATATAGGTATACACATTTTAAGGGTGCCAAGATATATGAACACAAGAAAGAATAAAAAGTTCGGGAATCATGGTATCGCATCAATCATTGTTTTAGCCACCCAGTCCGTTATCAAACCGAAACCCTGTCGGAAAATGAGTTGACCAAAAATTTAATGTTCTGATATGTTTGTTTAACCTTTTTTGCGCTTTCGAAAACAACTCAAACATTAAAGGAATATTAAGCAGGCGAACCGGAATTCAGAAAGATTATAAATTAAAATCCTATTTTTTAATTAATCTGTCATCTCAGTCTCGTATTTCCTTTTACTATCCGGTAAAACACAAACATTGACGAAGGTTTCGTGAACTTTTGATCCCAAACTCATAACGTGACCCATATCAAATCATTAGAATAAGATATTTGAGTAGATAAACATTGATGCCAGCCTGGCAGTAATAGTGTTTCCAAAATACTTTAAAAGATAAATATTTAAAAAAAATACACTCACCTGCTCATGAGTGACTTTTTGAAAATCTTGTATGAAATATGTTTATATATAATTTGTTTATTTTAATTTTTTGTTTTAATTTTAATTGTTTGTAGAAACTTTGATACTTGTTTTATCTAGAATAGTTTTATTTTATTTGTTTATTTCAAGTAAAATGTGAGTGATTTTTAAGAAAGTCAACTAAAAAGAAACATATTTTCAAATTTTGAATGTGATATTTTTTACATAGATACAGTATTGAAAATAATCAACAATAATGTTTTGTTTATTTAGTCTTTTTTCTTTCTTGCCTACGATACTGGAGATCCCAGGTTTGAATTCCGGTTTTTGGATGTGTAATTATTTACAGCTATTATTATATATACCAGTTATTAATGAAATATTGTATTATATGTCGGAGATGGGTTTTTATGCAATCTATGGCATTCATTAGACTAATATGTTATTCCGAAAAGCTAGATGAATCAGGCAATCTTTGACAAATCGAAGTCACAGATGCAGCGATTATAAAAGCAAAAAAACAAGAAAAAGATTATTCTGTCAATGGATGCAGAAAAACTCGAGGGCGAAGAAATTTAATTTAATGTGATTAAGTAAATGCTACCACTGTAATAGTCACAGTAAAAATGATTTTGATATCGTGTTTTAACGATGGTTCTCGTGATCCACAATAAAGGAGCCAGGAGCATTGTTCCTGACATGATACGCCTATGAATTCCGACACATTTGCACACAAATTTTCGACACCGATATCTACTTTGATGGTAATTATGTAATTACCATCAAAGCCATTACATGATTACCATTTATTTTCCTACAATGTATGGAAAAGCGAATGCCTTCTACACTCAATTCTAAAGCGAATTTCTGTAACAAAAACATAAGCACTTAATCCACAAATAGAAACTTAATTTAGCATTGTGTTCTACACTCGCTCAGATATCCCCCGAGGCCACTAAAACTGCCACAGCACCATTCACTACTATCACGACTATTGCATTACTTCCTCCATTTAAACTTGCGTTTGTGGGGCCTCAAGGAAGCAGCCCCACCCTTACCACATGCTTGTGGAAAATGAGGTTGTGCTTGAATTTTTTTTATAAATTAACTGAAGCGGGTGACGTGTTTTAAGGCTTATGTTTCTAGTCTGTAGTGAGTATCAAATTATATACTATAATTTTTTTTAACTCATTTTTGTCGACAGTTGCTCTGCTACTACTACGTCTACTACTCATTTCTCTCAGCCCTCTATGTTTTGTTCTTAAATCATGCGATTTTTATTATTAACACTCGGATCAGGTCATTAATTACTTAATATTCGACCAAATAGTGTTGTTTTATTTTTGCCTGAAGTCTATTTATATAATTAACTTTATTGTTTGTTATTTTCTTCTTTTCTTTACTTTTGAGTCACAAAAAGTTTAATTTATGTATAAGCAAATGCTAGCTGCAAACGTATTTACTTCATTCATTATATTAATTTTATTTATTTGATCCTTACTAAGGAACAGTATTTATTTTACTAATCTACCACACTGCATAATTATCAGTTTGTTGACAGAAAACATCTTCAACCCTCAGATATATCGTTATCGTTCAACGAAACAAATTCAATGTGTTTCTTAAATTTAAACATCAATAGCAAAGTTTAGTAATTCTACAATTATTCAACTTCTTACTAGATAATGACTGAACCGGATTTGACATAAATCTGCTTATTTTGCAAAGCCTGTCTACAGTTTATACTGAACCTTTTTTAATGCAACATTGACTTCAGTAACTGCATCGAAAATATAAACTTTACATGAAAACCCGGTGTATATTTTTAAAGTCAATGGGAGCGACCGAAAGGTAACTCAATCAAATAAACACACCGCGTTTTATTA
>JALPQI010005665.1:0-61186 GCA_025490895.1 Thaumatotibia leucotreta
TTCACTGGCAAAGTTTATTGTCTGGGCGGCTGCAGGATATACCGGGTGTCCTAAGATTATATATTTTTATTATATGTGTATTGGGTGTATGAGTTTATCTTAGTTGGTAATAACAGTTAAGTGTTTGGTATTACTCAAATATATTCTCCACTGTACACGGTATGTTTGTCTATCTTTTGCTTCATATAGATGACTTCTTTGTTCAAAGGTTAACTGGAAGAGATCCCTTACAGGGATAAGTTCGCCTTTGTACCTGTCAATTTTTTTTGTAAAAACGTGTATTTATGCCTATGTTTTGTCGAGTGCATTAATATATAGACACATTTGTAAGGGATCAGTATGGAGAATTGTATATATATTAATGCCCTTGACTGTACAATAAAGAATTTACAAACATATATTATTTATTTATTTATTTATTTAAACTTTATTGCACAATATAAAAGAGTACAAATGGCGAACTTAACGCCTTAAGGCATTCTCTACCAGTCAACCATTGGGCTAAACAGAAAGCTTTGGTTTGGTGCAGGATTTAAACATTAGTGATATAGATTCTTTAATCAAGTCAATTATTATTTTATATAAATAAAATACTTGTACTATGGGACATGAAGGGAAAGAACCTTAAATATCGTAGATATTTCGCTGTAAGAAGATTTTATTTTATTCAAAAAATTAAATAATACTGCATTCAAAAAAAGAATAAAAAAAATTAGCTTTTTCTAGGCATTGAACCTACCTTAATACGAATTTTTTTTCCTCATTTTATAATGTTATTCGAAAGACTGTATAAAAATAACCATTTTTCTTAAGAAACAGTATCTAAAACTAAACGAAGAACCAGAAATGTTTAGTACAAAATTAAAAAAAAATAGTAGTTGGTTCGATTTCCGGATGAAGCAAGTAATTTTTTGAAAAACTTTGAATGCGGTGTTATTTGCCTTTAAAATGGCATAACGTCTTCTTTCAGCAAAATATCCTCTCTAGAATATTTCAGGTATTTTCTCTACATGTCCCATAGTCATGGGACGCCCTGTATACTCAAGACAGTTCAATGATTTACTTTGCTACATTTTATTTGAAGGCAACAGTCGAAAACCGTACGAGTCCATTACATCGACGAATTGGCTGTCAATTCTGTGAAAGCATTGCCTTGTAGACCAAACAATAGGTATTTTTCCCCACACCCGGCCATTTCGATTTTACATTGTTCCCTTGATAATTAAGATAAATGATCGTAGTATGAACGATTTTATCGTGGGAACGACAAATTAGACATAATTTGAGCCTTTTGTGGATTGACATAAGGTTTATAGTTGGTGGAAAATTTTGTCGTTATCTATCTCAATTAGTGGCTAGTATTAAAACTAGCTTTCGGCTATTAACATGTTCGCATGTTTTGGGTGAAGTGTGGTGTGTTTATCATGTATGCAAATTAAAGAGGTCAGTTACATTTTAATTTGATATATGATAGGTGTGACATAAAGGTGTGCATTTTATATCTTGATAGAGCCTAGGTCTAGATCGAGCACTTAAACTGAATAAAAGCCTGATATATCGGCTTTTGTTAAATTCGAGAAAACGTTTTTATTTACATATTTCATACCAAGTAACGAAATGGTAAGTGTGAGAGAACCTTAAAAATACTGACGGTATTATGTCAAAATAAGAAACATTACAATGTAATAAAGATTGCAATGCACATTTTTAATAACTACACAACAATAACAGTTAAAACACTAGATTATCAGACAAATTAATTATATTTGATCAAAATAAGTTTCCCTTCAATTTGACGCAAATATAAAAAACAACCTGTATGTCTAACAAAAAAATTAAACCCTTAAAACAGCTGACTTAACCACCGGGTCAATTAACATTTTAAGTTCCCCGCTGTAAACTTACACCCACGCAGTTTGGGAACATTTTGAATTATTAAATCTTCATTAGACAGTGTATCTCAAACTTGGCGTCGTAACTTGGAGCTAGTATTTTAATATGCCGGGTAATATTTACTGTGCAATTTTGTATATTGCGTCTGGATTATTTAGGTTGGGAGATTTATAAGGGGATCTAGTTTGTTTTTAATTTAAAAGTTTAGGGTTATAACGATGAAAGTATCTCAAAAGCTTATAAAAGTATTCTTAAAAAGCTTATACCCTTATTACTTACCTACCGAAACTGACTTAAATTGGTATACAAAATTCCTAGTAGACACATAATAAAATCATTATCAAAGTTGTGTTTATTACTACGGAGGCTGACAAACTCGTTTATAAATAAATGAAGATATAAAAATATAAATGAAGTACAGTCAAGGGCATAAATAGGTAAAACTGTATACATATTTTTGCCCTTGACTGTACAATAATATCTAGATATGCATGATCAAGATCACCCATTAACGTAATACAAACATCGGAAGCTTTTTTAACGTAATACGGTTATAAAAATCGTGTTTTACGACCTTAAGTACAAACATGCCCGAACCTTCAGTTTATCGATGCGTTCGGGTTATTATTTTGACATCAAAAAGTACCATTATAGCCGGGATAACCATTTCCGCCAGATTTTTTTCAGAGAAATATTTAAGTATTTTTCGTATGTAATAATTATGCCAATTAAGGTAAAGGTATTAATGCTCGTCGCTGACCAATTAAGAGTTCATGATACTTCCGGTGGTATAGTTCGGGAAATATTATTTGACCGACTCTTATCTTACTTACGACCTTTTGTTTTGCATAATTAACAATAGAAAAGCGCTAGATTGCTGATTGTCTAGTAAGTGTTAACGCAAAAAAAAAGGTCGTAAGTAAGATAACAGTCGGTCAAATAATATTTCCCGAACTATATATTATAATGGCAGAAACTTGCATGCAAAAACGGCTTTACCTTATGTTCTGCGCAGTATTTAGGTACTTAAATCTTGTACAGTATTTTCGGTGTTTTTTTTGGTAGTAAATTGACATTTCCATCGCACATTTGAATTCAACTTTGTGTTGGGAAAACAAGGTGGGATAGTATTTTAGTTAATACAACTTTGACAATAGATTGCATTGTATTTGGGCAGCGATCGAGTTGTCATAGATAAGAACTTTACGATATCGCTGAAGAGGAGTAGTCTTTGATAATGTTAGTTGTGTTAGTTGTTTATTTGAAAGCAGAACTCAAAACTAACCAAGTTCTCCTTCATTCTATTCGAAAATAGTCCAAATCGACTATGTTTATTAGAAAACCTATTTCCAATGCCTCCGTTCGTGTGAAAGAAGTTTGGAAAATAAATAAAACTTGGCATAATAGTGTTATCGGTAACCGCGGGCGTTTAAAATAAAAGGGGAGCATGGGGTAACTTGGCAATGGAGAGGGGAAGGGTTTATGGAATCATAAAATAGGGGCAAAGTGCAATACAAATATTGGCGGTGAAAATTTTGATAATTTTATTAAGGAAGATTAATTGGAATCCGTGCTTTTTGGAAAAGGGGTTGCTCTGTTTTAATACAATTTTTGGAATTGGGAATTCAATGTATAAATTTTCAAGTTCAAAATAAATAATATTACACTGATACTAATATTAAAAACCTACTAGCATTAAAGGAAAATATTCAAGAAATTTATAAAACGTGCAAACTATATTATTATACCTGAGGCCCGTTTCTCGAACACTGTAACTTGTAATACAAGTGGAAGTCTCTTTTTAACACTATTAATTAGATAAGGACGTCCGCTTGTATTACAAGGTACGAGTACAAGCTTTCGAGGAATAGGCCCCTGGTAGTAAGTAGCATTTGTACCCTTAAATATCTAATGATGCACATATTTCTTGACACACTTCATATTTTCTAAAGACAGAGATGTTCTTGTTCTACGCTACGGCTATCATTCTACAACACAAGATTATTTTTTATTTACCATGTTAAGAGCTGAAAAAAATTATAAATCAATCAATCCCTTTTTATATAAGTATCCGATCCAATCTTTATGTTCGCTTAATTTTTCACCAACTTCCGATCGACTTCTCTATTTAAAAGCCAAGTCACGCTCGCTCGTTCCAAAGTTCTAACGTTCAAATTGAATGCCTTGTAACGCATTCAAGGGTGATTACTGCTTATTGCTTTCAGTGTAGGCCGAAGGATTCCATTGAAAAGTTACACTTGGAAATCTCGGCTTTGGACGCTTATTTGGTTCACTTTTATTTTGTCGATGACTGCTTTTGTTTTCTGTTTTAATTTACATTTCCTTTTGCTTTTTGAGTAGTAAAGTCTGGCCTACTACCGCAAAAATCGAAATTCGTAAAAAAGGATTTTTCTCTGTCACTCAAACGAAGGCGTCATTAGATAGAGAGAGTTAAATCCTCGAAATTTACGCATTTCGTTTTTCGTGGTAGGGCCGGTGGGTCCTTTAGCCTTAGGGGATAACGTTGGGCACCCAATAATATCCATACAAACAAATTAATAATTACTATTGTATCATTCGATACATACTTGGTTAACACTGTTAGGTAAAATATTGTTTTTTTTTTTAATTTAATGTAACCCGACTTTACGGAACCTAATTAGAATACACACGATTTAACATTTGTCTTGACTATCCATGCTGAATCCTTATTCAACGCTTGACTCGGGTATGCCCATGAACCCGGGTATGTTAAACCGCTGCCAAGACCACCAGCGGATGGGAAATCCTGTAAAATACGGTTTACTTATTTATCTGCGATCACTAACTCACCTACCAAGCGTGGCGGTTTCGACAATAACCGTAGGGAGAGGCCTATGTTCAGTAGTGGACGTCTATCGTCTAAGAATGCTTTTGAATCCTGACATTCATTACTTATATTGATTCAAATTTTCACGATTATCACTCATTTTTATAACGACTAACTGGTCTTAATCGCGTAACCTTACGTTTAATATTATTTGACGTTTCAGGCATGAAAATAAACACCCGTGATCGCAGGCAGACTCACAGTGTGCTTGTGATGATTTAATACCTATAATTTACCAGTAGGTACCAAAATGTACCTACCAATTCCAGTATAATTTGTACATTATTTTGAAGACAAATGAGTGTTGTAGGTATTCAAAACGGCAAGTCACAACTGAAAAGGAAAAAGAAAATAAAAGAATATCGTGTATTACTAGCAGCTGGCACTGTGTTTGAGGTTAGGTTAGGTTAGTAAACTGTTTGTTCATTCTACACTGATATTATCAGTATCACATATCACATACACCCGTAACACATGCAACCGTGCATTGACCTGCAGAGTGAATGAAATGCAAACAACTCTTTTAACGGGAAAAATACATTTTTACATTCACTTGTTTAACATTACTTTAACCCGTTTTCCATTAGCGTAAGCCTTCACGTATAAACACATAGTTCAGAGAGGGTGAATGGGATTAAAAATCCCCATGCCGTGACGTCGGCAGTTTGCGGAAATATTGGAAAAATATTGCTTACAAACAAAAGGCTTAAGCGCCGTGGTGTCAGAACAATGTGATTTTACCTCTTTTTGTTAGCTGGAAAACAAAGGGAATATTTTGTGTCGCTTGCAAAGGGACATAAAGTATATGGGTTTTATGCTATTGAATTAATAAATGAATAAAATCATGGGACATTCATACACGTTGCTTTACTTCAAAGATGTGCGGTAGTCGCGAGAATTCAATTTTAGAACAAACTATACTACCTATTATGTGAAATCAAGAGCTTAACTAGACCCTGTTTATACGTCTTTCTGCAGGTCTAGCCAAGGTGCCATTTGGTAATTGATAAGTAATAAAATATATTAAAATATTTAAAATTATAGTTTCGAACGAAAAACCAACTAGGCTAGGCTTGCTGATGATGAGTAACTAAGTTATCTAACGCCCCAAGAAAATGCGCATGTCGTTTTTTATAGCCAAACCATGATTTTTATAGCTACCTGCTATGTGGGTAACTTAATACAAAAATGTGACGTTATTGAAACCCTTAGCTATAAGTAGGTACTTTAAATTGTTTGTTACAATCGACACATTGGTACGGAAGTATACTATCTTCAATTTTGGCATTTTTTATGACAGCAACACATAGTCGCTTACGCTTTTGTGGATTCGTGTAAATTGGTCAAGTGATGACCCTTTAGGGCGGCTCATCTCGTGATATTTATTGCCCTTATGTTGAGTGCCTCGGTTTTTTGGAATGAAGGATTCAGGTGCCATTTGTTTTATGGTGTTTATGTTTTATGTTAATTTTTACGTTGAGGTGAGTGTGTTTTAGGGTATACTCGTCTTTATTAGGGTTCTAGCCAAACCGGGGAAAAAATTAGACTATGACCACTTATTATTGTTTTTGATTTATAGATCTTCTAAAGGTGCGGTTAAACTAAAAGAGCATTCGCTGTTCTAACCTCCCACTCTACGAAATTCGATCGGTAAACAAAACGTGATTGGTTGATTTCCTAGAACGGGCGCTAGAACAGCGAAGTTCTTTTGATTTAAACGCACCTTAATATGATTTCCACTCAGAATCGCGAGCTTTTTCGATCCTTAAAGTAATTGTTTTTGGCATTTACCATGCAGTTATCATTTTTTTATACATTTTGTATGGCGATAACGGAATGTAAAGATCGAAAAACGTATGCAAATTTTGGGACTTTTTTTTCTTCCATCAGGATCGAAAGAGTTTACAATTTTGAGTAGAATCATATAAAAATGCAAATCTCACAAAAAAAAGTGAAGTAGGCATCTTTGAAAAAAATAGCCCCTATCTATACACCTGTTTTATAATTTATTTACGGAATCAGTTATAATGAAATGATATGACATGGCCCGTTGGTTTTTATTCTTCTCGAGCTACTTTCTACTTTATTTTGCACGCCATTAATGAAAATTCTACTTTTATTATTGTATTTCATCAATCTGTAGCCTATTTGTATTCAATATGGTTAACAACATTCACCAAAGTTCATTAATTTAATTTAATTTAAATCTTCATTGTTACCATATTCATGATTTTAATTAGAAACACAAAAATAACATGTTCTAGAAAGGTAGTTCGTCACATGAAACTATAAGGCGTAAGGTACTACGTCACATCGGTCATTGAACCAGTCTATTTCAGTATATCATAAGTATTTTTAAATCGCTAATATTGCTTGGCTACTGTAAAATATTATTTCATTTTTAATGGTGTTGATTTTGTATTTTGTCTCAAAAGTAATAACATAAAAATATTTTCAAATATTAGCGACAGTTTATGAAGCCGCAGTAATGTATCCATTATGATGACGCTGCTGCCTGTCATCGATCTTTAATAAATAAATGGTCAGCGACACTTCTCTTCAATGCCTTAGTCGACTCTTACGACACCCACCGGAAGAGTTAGGGTGGTGGCAAATGTATTCTTATTGCCGTCACCACGTAGCCTGCTCATAATTACATATGAGTACCCTAATAACTTTTTAAATAAATGTTCCGATTTGAAGGTAAGGTGGGCAACAGAGAACCAGTGGTACACAAGGAACCAGCGATTTTATTCGAAAATGCAACGTTGCCAAAGCAAACTGCGAATATAGGAGTCGCTAAGGTTAGGAGCATTGAAGGTGAAATAACGAAGACGATAAAATCTCAATTCATCATCATCATCATCTCAGCCATAAGACGTCCACTGCTAAGTCCCCTCTGGACCTACACACGTAGGTACCGGCTAGATGCGACCCGTGTCCCGGCGACCTTCATAAGGTCGTCTGTCCATCTTGTGGATAGACGTCCTACGCTGCTCCACTCGAGCAGTTTTCGACCCCATCGACCATCTGCTCTGCGTGCAATGAGGTCTGCCCATTGCCACTTCAGCTTGCTAATCCGGAGGGCTATGTAATGTCAGTAGCTTTAGTTCGCCTACGGATGTCTTCATTACTGATTCGATCACGCAGAGAAACTCTGAGCATAGCCCTCTCCATAGGTCGTTGAGCGACTCTGAGTTTAGAGATGAGGCCGATGGTGAAGGACCACGTTTCGGCGCCGTAAATCAACACATTGATTGTAGACTTTCGTATTAAGGCATTAAAAAAAACACAGGGTAAATCTCAATTACTCGCAACAAATGCATTAATAAGGGTAAAGATTTGAAAGAAACTTTTTAACACATTCACCACTTAGCTAGGCTGGGTTTTCTGCTATAGCGGAAATGTTTCTTAGAGGCGTGACGACAACATGGCGAAATTTGCTCTGAATGGAGTAATTCTTTTGTAAATTTTTGAATGATTTTGAAAATCATTATATCGTGACATTTCTAATTTTTGAACGGTAAGGTAGCAATCTTATCTTGGGTGCATTTAATATGATCATTTAATTTCATATCATACTTAATTCATATCTAAATAGTTAGTATAATTATTTCTTGTTTATTTTTAGGAATAAACTGGCAGTCTGATATAAAATAAAATCAATTAAACACAAATTTACCATTTGTTCCCTGTTTAACCATTTTACCTTTATCACAAAGCAGTTGGGTTCATAGTTGTCTGACAACCTACACCATTGGACGTCGTCTTTTAACTACGGACCAATTAAACAATTGAATATCTACGTTTATCGACAAATTGACCGATTACTGAGTAATTGACACACTATTAAAAAGTTGAACTCACTGGCGGTCGCATTGTTAACTCAAAATTGACCTTATTGCTACAGCATAAGGTACACATGCAGTCAGTTTAGAGAGTTTCTGCCAGGACGCGATACAGCCAAATTTAGACTTTATCGTATCGAAGCTTAGATGGATTTCCGTTTAAACGACATGAATGCATTTCAATTTCCTATGAAAAAGGAGGAATTTGCCAATTTAGGTAAAACAATTTACCAACAGATTATTTTGATAGATTTAGATTCTATAAACTAAAAAACCGTAGCATTTATGATGATTGATGATGCTGACTGGACGCGGCTACAAATTAAGGAATGAAAATTATATTACCTATTTGCAGTAAGTCATTTTCTGTAGCTCCAAGCTCCTGAATAAAATTACTTGTTTTATATGTCCATAGTTATAAGTAGCTTATTATATTACGAGTATGGTTAGCCCGCAAATAAAAACAAACATTATATGTCCTAGAACTTAAGCCTTTTCAATGAAAGTCTGTTGGTTGCTTCGACCTCGAGGATTTTCATGTTTCGCCTTAAATAGTTTTCTGCGTGTTGTAGGAACTATTTCCTTTCAAGAGAACCTGTTCTTCTGGTTTTTGAAAGAAAATATAACTGGTCAAAATGACAATAGAATATAAACTTAGTGAAATAACATTGTGATATTAACTACACGAAATACTTAACCGTTGTATTATGTATATTACTGTCTCTGTGTCGAGTCTCATGTGAATATTCAAATTTCACACAGAATTCTCAGTTTAACAAGCATGTCCTATTGTTCCAGGTACAACCATCATAATGTTGTGACAATGAAAACGGACTAGTGTTGTGTGCGTGTCGATATCCGTGTCGATAAAATGACCCGGTTGTGGCTGTTGCTAGTGCTGCCCGTGCTCGCGGCGGCACTGCAGCCGACCGACAGTGACACGTGTAATCCGGACAAGATGACCGTGTACCGGATGGTGCTACACACTTACTGGACAAGGGAAAAGTTTCCGAAACATTACCCGGACTGGCGGCCGCCGGCGCAGTGGTCGAGAGTTTACGGTAAGTTTTGTATTTATCTCTGTGCCCGCTTTACTTCCGCAGTTCCGATACTACGTGGTGGAATCTAATAATAATTGAAAGAAAAAATGATGCGACTACTCAACTAGTCCACAACCAAGTACAAAATTTACTCATTACCACTGTTATTTTTTATTTCATAACGATTCGGTTAATTAGGTTAGAATTGAATATGGATAAGATCAATTTTTTATAACGTCTGCTAATTATATATGGTTTTAAAATTATACTTTTAAATGAAGTGTCGATTAAGCTGAACATTTTGAAAATGTAAATAAATAATTTATTTTACTTAATAAGAGAATAATAACATAGAACAGTTACATGTTATGCTTCCAAAGCAAAAATTTATTTTTTTAATTAACATCCGAAACGAATAAACAAAGTGAAAGAAATAACAACTTAAGCTGATAACATTATTACGCTCCTGCTGATTCTAACTGCTCATTTCGTGCAGGTAAAAATATTATAATTGCAAATTATCCATTCATCCGCAGATTTAAGATGCTTCAGAGTTCCGAGTTGATGCATAAATTTTCTGAATTGTGTGAATTTGGTCGAAATAACTAACAACGAATGAAATTTATAGGCTGAAATTTACATTCTTAAAAGCTTCGCGCTGCTCCCCTTACTTGTTCCGAACAAATTAAATTCATTCTTCAAGTTTTATTATTATTATACGTGTTACTTAATTGATACTAAAATATTCTTCATTTTGTAGCTGGGGATTGCGCGTAGGAATGTGGTTTAATAGCTTGGATATTTTTTTTCTTTAAAATAACGCCACGGGAAAACTATAAACGGTAAACGGGGGAAATAAAAAACAGCGTCCCTACCGCGAAAAACGAAATTTGTATATTTCGAGGATTTGTCTCACTCACTCTAATGACGCCTTCGTTTGAGTGACAGAGAAAAATCCTCGAAATTTACGAATTTAGTTTTTCGCGGTAGCGCGGATGTGCAGTATTTGACGTATTAAGTACCTCCGTGTACACTATGGTAAGTGTAGTACGGTAAGTGCTCAATATCACAGTTTCATACAATCGTACTAGAAAAACAAAATTAAATTAAATCAATTAGGGGGAATCAATTTGAGTCTTATTAAGAAATAGAACTTCAATTAATGTAGACAGGCACATGCTTAACTGGCACTGCTACGAAATTCAAACTTCCTTGACAAATCTTTAGCTTGAAACACAATTGAGTAAACTACGAAACGTTACGTTTAAGTAATAACATTTAAATATACATCCCGTCCGATTTGATATTCGTCGCAGAGTTATTCCGAGAAGCTTGTGAATAAACAATAGAAGATGATTCAATGCTGATGCCGCCGTGATTCATTTTGCAGCGACTCGTCTTGATTAACTGCATACAGAACGCATACGAGTTCAATTATAATACTAATATATCTTGCAGACACTCCTTTGTAGTTTCCGTTTGGGTTTATTCTTGTTAGCATAGTTTAAGAAACTGTGGGAATAAATAAATATTTGTTAGGCTACTGATGCAATTGTGTGCAGTCAGCATCAACTACTTTGTAGCATCCAAGGTAGCCAAATAGTTCGGTATATTTAGCATGGTGTACTTATTCGTAGCAGTAGTAGTGGCCATAATTGGCTATTTGGTCACTTTAATAGCTACGAAGCATTTGGGTCAAAATTATTTGAAAAACGTGACGCAGTGGTGATTTTTGTATGACATATTTTGTTTTCAATTTCTAATGTATAGCTTAAAATCTAGCGTGAAAAAAAAAAATACATGTTCACCGGGATAAACTGAGTCGAAACAGCAACTACAAGCGTGACAGAGTGGTATGAAATAAGACAACGAAAATAACTTTAACCCATTTGATGCTGACTGAATAACTACCGTAGTTTTAATATAATTATTTCCACCCAAATCTTTTCACCAACAAACATTTGTTTTGATACTTACCATAATCTTTCATAATTAATTGTTTTGTATATACACTCTAAATGTTTTGTTTGGCCTAGTATCAAAATCATAAATCCTTAAAAAGTTCAAACACTTGCAAACATTACAGTCAAAGCTTTATTGTGCTGCAATATCGTAAAACGTGTTGCACAACTATAAAACAACACTCGTAAAACGTAGTAGCATAGCACCATTATCTAATCTTTTGATCTATCATTGTTGTATATAAATACGTAGCCGCATACTCAAACCACTCATAGTAAAAATAACCGCGTATCCTACTCGTATTATACAGTTTAAGATAAACCAAGATAAATACGTTTCATTCATAAATAACTTCAAAGCTACAAAAATCTCAGAATAGACGATTAATTTCCACACGCTGCCTAAGTCGGTCGGTTTGGCGCCGAGCCAGTGGCAGGCGTTAAAATAGCTTCACTTATCGATAGCGACAGGAAATACGACGCTGTCACAACACTATTGTATGACGGGAAGCGTTGTGAAGGGATGCACATGGACACAAAACCATCGACATTGCCGGAAGCCTTTGAGACAGCTCTATTAGGTTACGGAGGGTAATTTCGAGTTTCGAAGTCTGAGGACGGATTTGGTTCTGTGAACTTAGACTAGCGTGGTTATGAACTACAAGGCAAGACAGATTTATTTACATTTAAACTTTACTCGTATTATTAAACTACATATAATTATTTGGTTAATATTGTAAACTGCTGCGATATTTATTCCATGTAGTTTTTATACACCGTGTTTTTATTGATTTTCGTTAAATTAAAGGGAAGCTTATTTAGGTCAAAAAGAATCGATGTCTCAAAACTAGTGTCTTAACTCTGTTATTGAGTTATTAAAGAAATAATTATAATGAAGTGTATTGCAACCTTTATTACATCCTAATGTTACTTATTTTGACGTGTGATGTGTGCGTGAGATCTTATTCTTAAGGTTCTCTCACACTTGCCATTAAAGATATATATTATGTATGAAAACGAAAAAAAAAAATTGTTTACGAAATTAACAAAAGCCGATATACCAGGCAACTTCTATTAATGTCTCAAGGAACCTGTCCAATTTAACGGAAATCAATAAAAACACGGTGTATAATAAGAATTAATATTTGATACTCAGAAGGAGAAATAAGTATGTAACTACATATGTGATATATGTACATGGTGTAACATCAGGAAACTAAATAACTTCAACATAGTATTATGGTTCGATAATAAATATTAGTATGTTTGAGTGTCACGTTAGTTATAATTCCGGTTACATCTTGTTTCATTTTATCAAAACTGGTATCTAATAATTCATAGCTCATCATAGCCTTAACGCTGATTTAGTAATATTCAAAAACATTCTAAACTCGTAGCAAAAGCCTTGACTAATAAAATTTAATGTAAAAGGTAAATCACTGAAAGATCTCTCAGTCGAAAATCCCATAAAATCGAATGAAAGCTTTGAAGTTGCGAAATCTGTTTAACTCTGAGATTTTCCCAAGTCTCTTTGAGGCCGAAATTATTATTTTATTAAATAACTACGCTCCGGCTTAGCACTGTAACTTTCAAGCTAATTAGTGGATTAATTTCTGCGTAAAAATACCCAGTACCTTACCTACGACGGTCCCGATGCATTACAAAATAAGGCTTATATCTAGGAAATAAAATTGTGAAATGCTAGCAAAAATACGTTATTCAAGATAACCCAGTTACGGGCTTTACTTCTCGCCACTTGACCAAGTAGGTGAATAGCAGTTTGAAAATACGACCGTATACCTAATTAGCAGTTGGAAATTATTTCTGTAGGGTTAACGACTGTCTGGAACTCCTGTTGTTTGTGGTTTTATTGTGATGACCCTGTTTTGCAGTTTGCAGTTTTAGGTCGTCTTGTCATTGACTTAGTGGTGAGATACTCGGAATTAGTTTTCATATAAACAAATGAGTCACGTTGGTCGATTACAAATAAATATGAAATATAATTATAAAATTTTCGCTCAATAGATTTTGATCCAATAATTGAATGGAACCTTCTGCAGCAGAGCAGAGCTGTAGTGAGAAATTTAGATAGAATCCCAAAGCACAAATTAAAAGACGAATACACGAAAGGCAATTACTGGAAGCTCAAAAGCTCTTAGCTTAAATGTGGTTCATTGGAAATATTCCGATTCGTAATAACATGTTCCGATAAAACAAACGGCAACGTCAGTCTGCTATTACTATTAATGTAAAAAAACAAGAACATTCTAGATTGCTAAGTAAATTAACCTCCCGACATGGATCCAAGTTTTTCCATCGGAAAAAGAAAATTAGGGGAGTGGAAGGAAAAACACGACCATTAGTTTAAGGTGCCCGTCCTAATTACTGTTGATATACTGGGATATGTCCCTGGGATATACAAGGGTATATCCCGCTATCCCTGGCATGTAGCGGGGTTAAATATGCCCCTTGTAGTGCTCGAAGGCTTGCCTTAATTAAAATTGTGACGAACGTGTACTACGCTGTTCTCCGGCGAAATTAGATTGGTATGTTTTAGTGGGATTACCTTACATTCTTTACAATGCCAAAACAAAAATTGACGAAAATACTTCGTGATTCTTCTTCTTCCATTTAAGAGCTGGGCTCTTGTTGGTGCAGCTTGGTGAAGTGCTCTCCATATTGGTCGATCCCAGGTCAGGCTTTTAATGTCCTTTAATAATTATTTATGACCGATATTACAACTGATTTGTTATTTTAGGTCGAAAGTCAAGAACTATACAGCATCCGTACAGCATAATATATCTAAAGGATAGACTCTTACAAGACCATAGATAACATAAGCATTGAGCGCGTTGCTGTTTAAAAAACATTTACAGATAAATTCACCAAAGCTGGCACGAATGGAATTACTCAATTTATCACATTTGTCATTGTGTGAATGCGGATATGCTATACGAAACTATATCTACTGTCATCTTGACATCCACACAAAAATGATAAAAAGTATCGAGGTGTATACTTTATATCACTTACTCGATGTACTCGTGCCAGTTTTGGAAAATTTGCCTGTACGCTTAGCACATAATTGGTGCGATAGTATGTCGCTGCGAGATAGATTTGCCGTCTTTTACTAACTATATAAATAAAAGAGCGACGGATAGTCTATCTTGCGGTGACATATTGTCGCACCAATCATGTGCTAAGCCTACTGTACTGTTAAAAATACTAAAAGAAATGAAAGTTAGGAATGCACGTAAGTATTATTAGTATTAAGCACGTACAGTCGACGTCAAAGATATCATTACAATTTAGGCACCAAATAAATATTTACAAGACTTTATCGTCTTGACATTAAGGTGGTGTAAATATATTTTTGGCACCTAAACCGTGATGATATCTTTGACGTCGACTGTACATGTTATCAGTTTTGTAATTTGCACCTGCAAATATAGCGACGCGAGTTATTCCATGTTTCACAAAACAAACATAATACTCGTAATGGTTGTTATACGACAAACAGCGAAATGAGAAGGGCGGAGGAACTATTATAGCTGGAATTGGGTACGTAATAATTACGAGCTTCTGAATTTTAAACGAAAGGCTTATTATTACGGACTTACTCCAATTTTCATTATATTACTGAGTGTTGTATTTGTCGAAAATTTGAGTACTTATTAGAGACATTACAATAACTACTTTGTATTTTGGTGCATAATTCATAAACACATTTTTTCTTCAATTATACTAAATATTTAATTTTGTACTTAAAATCAAGACCCTAAAATAGATATATTTGATCATACAAGGAGAATACAAATATGAAATAGCATCTATCAAATCTTCGTCATCCTTAGTAGGAAAAATATGTTTAACTACGTTAGTCAAAATAATCTAATTATTTAAATATTAGGTACAGTTTATTTGAAAATTGTTACTTCCTTAAATTGACTAATCCATTTAAGTAATAATAATAACTTATAGTTGGTTAGTTATTAACATATGCAAAGAAAGGTTGCCATGTGTTTTAGAAGAAAATAATAATTATAAAACGTTACTTGTACCTACACTATGTTTTTAGGCAATACGCCTTTCCTTTTTCTATTTATACTATGAACTCTTACTGCCTAAATAGGATGCTCGGAAATAAATGACTAATCTATTTTCTGCGCAATATTCCTCTTGGAAAAACACCCTAGGCCCAAAAATAAATAAAGGTTCGCCTTGTTTGCTGGCCTATTTAAAATGGCCAGGCAAACAGTTCGAGGAATTAAGTAGCTATTAATGGATGTTAATGAATCAGGATTCAATAATTAAGGTTTAATTTATAATTAGGTCCCTAAAGCAGTTTCAAACATAAATTGTCTTAAATTGGTCCCAAGTTCAAGCAAACTATTAATTGTGACAACCGACCGACAGATGGATATATTTCATAATGAAATTATGAGAATTCCGTTTTTCTAATCTTATCTGATACGGGATGGTATCACGATATGGTTATGTTAGGTTTTATCATCATCAGCCTATGTTAGTCCACTGCTGGATGTAGGCCTCTCCTATTAACACGTTCACTGCGGCTTGAGGTAAATCTGCCCCAAGCTAGACTAAACGCTGGTGCGGGGCTAAAAGTTCATGTTTTCTCTGTGGTGCGGGAGCTGCCGTCGTTTACTTATAAGGCGTACGATAAAGACAAATATACATTTCTTCATGTTTTTCAAAGCCGGACTCGTTGGTACAAAAAAAAAAAAATGAGGTCGAAATAAGCCTCTAACGCACTGGGTAGATATTTTATCCACACAGTGCGGGCTGAGGTTTATTTATGCCTCAAGAAACTGACCTCACGGCCGCACCGAGCGGGATGCTGGCGGCGCGGGAGTCGACCGCTGAACGTTAGTGCGGCTATAGTTGTCGATAAAGACTATACAGTACCGGTCAAAAGTTTAAGTTTCGATACAAAATAGGCTTTCAAGCGATAATTTTTTTTTAGTGTTTACAACAAAATATTTTTTCTACTTATGTAATACGCATGATGACTGGCAAGTCAAATCAGCATCTTTTTTTCAACTGTCAAAACGATCACCACTATGGAATTTTATATGAAATACTCAAAAGTGACGTCACGTTTGAGTACTGCCAAATGACCTACTCTTTTAAGTTATTTTCAATTTATTAAATAGAAGTTTTGTACAAAAATTACTGCAATCCATGTCTTAGTTGTAATTTCTTTGTGTATTATGTCGTGCATAATGTTAAATAATTTATTTTAACTATACAGTCATAATAGGGATGTTATTGCTGACTCAAGAGCTATTTAATATTAATTTCTCTTAAAATCTGAACAATTTTATACATCGGATTAGATAACAATTCGTAGGCAAGTGAAATTGTAATTTTTTGATGATTATTATATTAGTATGAACATCGCGTGGGCATGACTGCCAAAAGCTGCCACAGCTGCCTCGGGTGTCCGAGCTGTTCGAAAGTAACGGTTAAATAAAAAGGAATAACTAAATAATCAGTAACATATTAGCTGAAAACTACCTATAGTGTCAACTTAAATGCTGGAAAAATGATAGCCCAAAAAGTCGAATTTGTATCAAAATCGTGGTGCGAACTAAAATTTTTGACCGGTACTGTAAGATAAGATAAAATCATCCCTTATTTACTACATATCATCTCTATATATCAGATAAACATGCAGAAAGAGGTGGTTCACAATTTGCACAGGCATGCAGCCGGAATGTTTGATAGTTTAGAAGTTATTTGTCAATTATCTTTTGTCTTTATAATGTCATCCACTGGGCCGCTAACTTTATTTACTTGAGTTAGAAATAATAAATATGGCATCCATGCATTAGATTAACTTAATTTTTAAAAGAAAAAACCGACTTATCAACCTCGGACTCGGACTTAGGTCTAGGTCCTGGTCCGAGTCTGGGCCGAGTCTGGTACCGGGTTCGGTACTCAGTTCCAGTCCCAGTCGAAGGAAATCGAAATCACCAAACGACGTGTACTATGCATTGTTGAAGGGTTCCGTTCAAATCATCATCAGCAGTTCCAGTTCATCAAATGCGACAGTTTTGAATGAAAATGCTTAATTTTTTGATGAAAATACAAAAATGTCTATAGATAAGCATAATACGTATGATTTTAAGATTTGAGGAGACCCCCGACCCGATATCTCGTTGACCATCATCATACAAGAATCATAAAAAAGAAAAATTACATACAAACGAATTGATAATCTACTTTTTAGATTTGGAAGACTGTAAAAAATGGCGTCTGAGACATTGTATCGAAGATGGTCGACGCGATGATGATTTTTTATCTATAATTCAGCGATAACTGCCATTCCCTTCACCGGACTTTTAGTGCGTTTTGAGGCCTAACAGACCTCAAAAATTGTTTACGTATTTTTTATTTAACTAGAGGTCAGACCCAAGGGCGACGCTAAGTGTATTTTAGGCATTTACTGACAAATGAAGACCACAAAAAAGAAAACACCTAATCCTTGTCTAGGCAAAATTATAAAAGGTTTAAGTAACTGCTGAAATTTGAGGTCTATAAGACCTCACCCGCACTGTAAATGAGCTTAGGTTTGGGCTGATTCGATCTCAACCGCACCAGATTAAAGTTCACTACGATTTGTCCCGCAGTGAACGTGTTAACTATGCGTACGCATTAGGAGGTAAATGCCCATAATCGCCACGATGGGAAAACGGGTTGGCGATCGCAGTAATGTGTGCACTATTATGACAATGATGACGCTGCTGCCCATCATCAATCTTCTATTAAAGAATGGTCAGTGACACTTCCATCCCTTAGTCGACTCTTACGACAACCGCGGGAAGAGTTGGGGTGATGACAAATGTATTCTTACGAGTACTGCAGTCATCACACGGCCATGTTAGGTTTTATGGCCTTGTATTATTAATTTAACCCTTAAATTGCCAATGTACATCACAGTGTATATAGTCATTGCCCCACTTTTTGTATTTTTTTAAGAAGGTATTTTCTACTCTACCTACACAATTACGAGGAGGATGGAACGCGCGATTTTTTTTTAATTTGAGGGTTAAGAACAATGTTAATTTTTTTATTCAATAGTTAAACTTTCATTTCAAGCGTAAGTGATAAATGTTATTATTTACTTGTAACTCGTTCCTGTTTTGTACGGTATAATGTTAATATTACGTACAACCTTCCTCTAGAATAGCTACATTTATTAAAAAACCGCACCATATAAAGATATATAGGGACAGATAGCGGGAAGAAACTTTATTTTACGTTATATAGAGATAACTATTTCGACAAATAAGTAAGTTACAGAACATTCTCAAAATTATCTAAAAATATTGGAAATTTTCAAGACAAAATTCTGATGCAAGTTACCATTTAGAACATTATCTTTCAGATTAAGGACTAGTTGTGCAATGTTTTGAAAAGTTACCGATCGCGACATTTGACGTCTGGGTTACACACTGATGATTGTTAAATTCATAAAGCACCATAGAAATTGACCCAAAGGGTTGGCAATAATGTCCGAAGAATGATAACAAGCTAGAGAATTTCCAAATTTTGGTGTATTGCTAGAAGGGATTTATAATGTCTCTACTTGTATATACAAATTTTTGGACAATAATAAAATACTACTAACTGGCATATAACCAAGCCACGTTCATTTCCATATTGGAAAGTTTGACACGAAAAATAAAACCTACAAAAAAGTGCATGTTACTTACACAAAAATCACCGATATATTATTTTCAAGGAATTACTTAATAAAACTCAAATTAATAAAACTCCCAAATCCCAATTACTAAGAATTAATTCTCTCCTTAAGCTTCAGCACACATAAATTATTCAAACAAGTACTAGTTACAAAACGGCGTAAGTGCTCATAATTTGAAGTGGCGTGTGTCGTTCTAGTTTAATAGACGGTATTGTTTATCTCAGTGCGCGCGAGTTTGCCAATTGGCACCGGCCTGGGTTCAGTACCCGTTGATTCATCGTTACGTAAGTATGTATTAATATCTGGTAGGATTCCCTGAGGTGAGTAATAGCGTACGGGCGGCCTCAAATTTTGCACCTTATTTTTTCTACGAGAATGGCACTAGCCATGCACCAATTTGACGAACATTCTTAAACTTATTTAAGATCACTAGAAATTCCAAGTTGTATTTTTGGTTGGTTTCATATTATGCAAAGGCTTAAGCGACAGATGTTAGGATGATAAAAGCGAAACCATCGTAACCCCTAATTTTTTGTAGGTATTTTATAGAGCATGTCCTTAATGACTTTAATTGTGTACTCATAATCAGTAAGTAGATTTTAATTTCATGAGAAAAATCTCGTGCAAGTTTCCATGTGGAACATCGTTTTTTTCAGATCAGGGATTATCACGTAATGTTTTCAGCAGTTGACGATCTGTGACATTTGACGTTTTAGTTATACAGGGCGTCCCAAAGTTATGGGACATGAAGGGGAAGTATCTACCTTAAATATCGTAGACAGGATGTTTTGCTGAAAGAAGACTTTATTTTATTTTGAAAATTAAATAATACTGTCATATTATTATGTATGTATGTATAGTGTAATAATTTAATAATGCCTCTCCTATTAACCATGCGTATAAACGCATTAGGAGGTAAATACCCATAATTGCCACGCTGGGCAAGCGGATTGGCGATCGCAATAATGTGTCTACTATGATGACGCTGCTGCCCAAATCTTATATCAAATAGTGGTCAGTGACACTTCAATCCCTTAGTCGACTCTTACGACACCCGCAGGAGGAGGAATGTATTCTTACTGCCGTCACCACACGGCACTAATGCAGAAAAGTACCTTTGAAAATTAATTCTTGAACGGGTGCGGACCAGTGTTGGGCAAAAAGTAATATGATTACTCCTTCCGATTACTTTTGTATGTGTACTTTGTAGTATATATTACAAAGTTTGTAATATATTATATTACAAAGTACACATACAAATGTAATATACAAAAGTAATCATATTACTTTTTGCCCAACTCTGGTGCGGACAAGTATAACTTTCTGTGCATAAAATATAGTTTGAAAAGAGAATTTTTTAAGTATATGCATTGTAGAATATTTTTTAATTTAATAAAGTTACTTCTACTGCAAATATTATCTTTTTTTTGTAAATAAAAAAATCAAGCGTTAATTAAATAAAAATGGTAAACCAGAATAAAGGTCGTAATTATAGGGTAAGCGAGACGGGCTCCTGATACAGGTAACAGAGATTTTCATACCACCGAGAAAAAATTAATTAAACCTTGGTGAACTATAAAAACACGGCAAGCAGCAAATCCAGCGCAATTTAGAATTAATTTTATATTCATACGTGTATTTTGGATATCTATAGAGGTTTTAATAAAGTTTTTAGCAGTAGTAGCGTTACACCAATTCCAAGTTGGTTTTTTGGTTGGTTTCATATATGTATAGGCTAAAGCGGCAGACGAGGTTAAAAGCGTGCGAAAAGAGAGCGATAAAAACGGAACCATCGTTACCTCTAAATTTTTTGTAGGTATTTTACAGTCATTTTGAATCGTTATGCGTCAGATCAGTACCTCTTCAATAACTTTAACTAGGCACCCAGTAGATATAGCGATGCATAAGTTATAGAACATTCTTAATTTTTTTTTAAATTATTGGAAATTTTCAGGAGAAAATTCTCATACTAGTTGCCACTTCGTTCAGATTAGGCATTATTTCGTCATGCTCTGACAGTCGATGATCGCGTCATAATTATGACGTTCGAGTTCCATACTATACTGGGGACTTTATCAACTGAATTGCTACACTCAAGTGCCAAATAAATTGTCTCCAAGGCTTGGCAATAAATTTCCGAAAGAACAGATTTAGTAGGCTATATTGATCAACTTTTACTATAGTGCCAATCACGAATACTATAAAATATATTTTTTTCATACATTTTGATCGATCGATAACGATATTTTGTGCGAAAGAGCCAAGATTGGCCTGAGTGCCCCGTTCAAATCCCTTGCACGCTCGACGCGCCGCCTCACGCCCCGCTGTCCGCTCACTTGAGCGCCCACTCAGCTTGCAAATTAGAAGTGTTACCTATGAAATTGGCGTTTTTTTTTAGTTGGTCCCTAACTTTATTACCTACAGAGTAACTTAGATATTTTTATTTTCTTTAGTGCTCGATGTAACAAAGGTTTTTTCATACTAATAACTGTTTTTTTTTCCTTAAGGGATATTCTAAAATAAGCTTTGAAAACAACTCTGGCTATATGCTGCCGGTTCATATGTTTGGAATAGTTATAATATAAAATGTGTGATAGTACCTTGTTTTATGAAATAGAGACCTACATAACACGCTTTAGAAGCGTCTAATATTACTGGAAAAATTTGGTTTATTTTCATTTCGACATCAAAAAATATAAGCAAAAATCATTGTATGGAAAATAGACTTCTCAGTTCACAAAATTCTCCATAAAAAACGTCAATTTCGTAGGTAATGACCTAATATAATGTACGCTGCACGCGCCGCTCAACGCTCGGCACTCAGGCCTTAGGGTGGGGCTCCACTGACGCGAAGAGGAGCGGAGATGTGCAAAATTGGCCAATGAGACCGCTTGACAGTGTTTCGAATTTTGAATTTGAAGAATGTAATTGGTCAATTTTGCACATCTCCGCTCCTCTCCGCCTCAGTGGAGTCGCACTCTTACACTTACCCGCAGCTCGCTAGGTAGTCGTAAACAAATTGCTGGCAACGGAAAGTTTTTATTGCTTCTTCATTCCGTCTCTGCATCCCTGAGAACCAATAGGGACCGTACTTGTATAAATCACATTTTGTTTAGTGCACGGGTTGATGATTCTTTTTACGATTTGAATTTAAAATTTAAGCTAGCATTTTATGAAAAATAGTGTTGAGAAACAATGTGTCTTGGATCCGTCGAACACTATGGATTACGACAATTGTCCAGAGTTTTTGTACATGAAATTACTTATTTCATTAAGACAAGTACACAGCTCTGCTCGGCTAACGTAGTACCGACTGCAAGTTCAAAGGTTTTAAATACGGGTTACCGATTTTTTTCGCTTTATTAGTATTTTTTAGCTTCTTTTAAAACGACGTTTTAAGTAATTATTTTTTAGGTATTTGCTAGGTAATTAAAGATTTTGTTTGTTCATTTGATGTCTGTCAATTAAGTGTGACAGACTGGACTAAGACAATATGGTAACAAAATCGTTTCCTAAAATGCGTTTATCATAGCGTAACGGGCTAAAACGGTTTTAGGAAAAATAAAATTTTCTCTTAAAATAGACTCAATCCAGAAAACTTCATATGACATTTTTAACTTCAAATGGTCAGATATTCGCTGTTGATTTTTTTCCCCTTCCTCATGGGCACCGTGTATAAACGCTAAAATTTAACTTTATTTTGTTCCAGGCGTATCCCACGACCGCTCATACGTGTTGTTCCGACTGGGCCGACGAGTCTCGTCGCCGGTCCGGCAGTTCGCCGAATCCGGTCGCTCGGACGCGCTCGGCTCTGCGCCCGGCACTATGGACGTTTTCGGCGCGCCGGCAGTCATGCAGGGCGCGGGCCGGACAGAGGCAGAGTTCTTCGTTGATGGGAATCATTCGAGGGTAAGTTTCACCTATGCTGTGTCTTTTAATGGGCGTTTTCACAAACCGTTGTTGAAATCACCTTGTTATTTAATTCGGGCAAGTTTGGGCTTGATCTACTCAGCATCACGAGCTCTTTCGATTCTAATAGGAAAAAAAAAATGTTCCATAATGTTTTTTCCATTACGATACCGTTTTTTCATAGACGTTTAAAAGCGGTAGCGTAATGGAAGGAATGAAAACTGTATGAAAATTATGGGACATATTTTTTTCCTAACAAAATCGAATGAGCTCGTGATTCTGTGTCGAATAAGCCTAAACTTGACCAAATTAAATAACAAGGCTATGTCGACAACGGTTTACTTTGTTATAACGCCCTACTGTGTTTACTCGGAAGGTAGGACCTAAGTGCGCCTATATCGGGACATCACAGACAAAATCAGCTTTTTTTTTGTCGACGGTAATCATTGCAGTAGAAATTTATAAACCAACAGTGTGTAACTTAAGTTCGACTTTTACTATGTAATGTTAGTCGGAAGGTAAGGTCAAAGCGCGCTTCACATTGCACAACATAAAAAAATCGTCAAACTAGATATATGAACCAATAAAGTGTAACTTAATCGTGTAACGTATTACTCTGTGAAGATGGCATTTGTCTTCTTGTGTCCACTATAATGGCATTTGCAATATTGCCGAAATATAGGGTGCTCAATAATTCGACTTTATATAGTAAATATTAAGTAACTATCCCGTTTTTAATAATACCCGTGAATAGTGGTTACGATCTGATCTACAAGCATCATTAAAATGTTTGTTTATTATTTTTTTTACCGAAACCCTAAAATATGCACTAACTTACAGAATAACCACAACCATACCACAACAGAATAAAAAAAACTATGATAAACACTAATCGAACAACCTGCCCCGAGTCATTCCCGGTGCAAAGGTTTTATTAATTGTCATGCAGAAAATACTTGAGGTATAAATAGCACGATAAATAAATTCATCTGCACATAATATCTACAGACAGATAACACTGGCATAAAACCCGCAATTTCTGAAACCGTTACGACGCAACCCCAAAATGTAACGAACAATAAAACCGAACTTGCGCGCAATAATTCCCCAATTCAGCGAACGTACTTATAATACAAAGCCTTCCACAATGCCTGGAAATATCGTATTTCACTACTAATTAAAGCCCTCGAGAGCAAACAGCAATTACGATACGTCAAACTGTTGTTGTTGAGCAAAAAAGCGTATCGGTTCAAATTTGAAATAAGGGTGGTTTTATTATGATATGAGTAAGAGCAGTATTTTGACTCCGTAGTAATTCGGGCCTAAGACCGTAGTACATTTTAGCTCCTAACTGGAGCATGAGATAATGAACTGTTGAGGGACTGATTAGCGCTATTTGACATTTATGAATCACGTCTTTTGACATCCGTCTCTGAAGGACCCTTCAAGAGCCCTCTAACTTTTTACAAATACGGCTGTTTGTGTTTGACTGCAATCCACAATCTTCTCGAGGCTACCAGTCTCTTTTTAATGAACACCATCAAAAAATACTATCTACTATATATTATTATGGCGAAAGGCAAAGGTACTGCTGTCTCTTTAACTCTTACTAGGCGATAAAAAGTGTAACACATAGCTTTCAGAAAACTGAACTATTTAATGCCACAGATAGAACGCTTTTTACAAAACGGACAAAAGTTATAGTTTGGTAAAAATGCCTTTTATTTCATTTCAATTATGTAGAGAGAAAAATTATAAAGTTTACTCATTAATATTTTTATGCGGTCAAACTTATAATATAAGTTTAGTATAAGTACTTCGAACTAAACTTCGTTTTATTAATTGATACTTTCATGTACATAGATGTTATTTGTTAAACATAAAAATCAAGCGATTGGGTAAACTGTTAACCAGATTATGATTTAATAAGAAAATTTACTGTTTCTGTATTACTTGCGGTTTATCGCGTTCGCTCCACATTTGTTTTATTTGTCCAATTCTGCTCGTTATGTTTGGGAATGGCGATGGCGGCGAATGTCGTGTGTTTGTATCGAACTTCGAACGTAACTTTATGCGGGAACGTTAATGTTTAAGTATTATGCGTCGATTGGTTACGAGTTATGATACGGTCATACATTTTATTATACTTTAATTGCATTTTTATTTGTTTTGACGTAGACATTCGGTTTTATGGTAAAAGTACTATCTAGTAACAGCCACTGAAATTGTGTTATATGTAAGTAAGTATTCATAATGAAAAAAATCCTTGATTCATATATTTTATATCATACATATTTAGGTATTATAGCTGTCCAATTGCCCATAAGATTATTTGTACAGGCATAAAAAGCATGTATTTTGAGACTGATATATTGTACAAAAAATTAATTTCTCTGCTGCCTTACGTTGAACTTCAATATACGCAAATTTCGAGAATTTGTTTCTGTCATTCTAATGACGCCTTCGTTGGAGTCATCCTCGAAATTCGCAAATTTCGAAGTTCGCGGCCTGTGTATCCATATTATTCTTTAACATCCTTTTAGCTCCACGTCCGCTCACGTAGGTATGTCTTCAGCTTCACAAGAAATAACCCAAATGTAATTTACTAATAACTATCGGTAAGCACAGATCCGTTACTGATCCGTATCAGAAAATACATTTATGTATCTGAAACTTATTGATATGGTTTAATAGGGGCCGATGTCGATAATTCATAGATTACCGACTCATACATTTCACATTCTCAGAAAAACTCAATGTTCAATAATTACTAAACACATAGGTATAAAAATAAATATTGAATAAAAAATAACTGTTTATTTCAAGCATCAACATCACTAATTGCCTTAGGTACGTGTCACTTCTTAGCTTAATCTTTAACATTCTAAATGATTAGCTGAGAAGAATTGTACTGATATCTACCAAGACGCTTCTATGCCTTTGTACAATAATGTTTACAGTATAAACGATGACATTTTCTGTAAATTAAGTGATTTTACCAGACAATCGTGCTTGTCTGTCTACGTATTGGTACGTGCAATGAATACTTCATATCAACCACAGTTGTTTTTTGCATGCACATGCTCAATTACTCATACACCCGTAGATGAAACTGTAAAATGTTTGGTGACCGCTAGTTCTCCATTACTAAAGTTGATAAATAAAACATTTCGGACATTATAATTAAATAATAAATGAAGTGGACAAACAATTTATTTCATAAAATACACTGATGTAAGAACAGATTATCTATAAGTACTACAATTACATAATAAAATTTTGTTGGGGTGTCTGTGGTTTTCAGTGAATGGTGAAACGCGTTGTATATGGACGGAATCGAAGATGTTTAGTATAGGATTCCTGCTCCGTCTTCGCATTCGAAGAATAAATTAATGTTCTTTATTGTTCATAATTAAGAAATTTCAGGTTTCACAGATACAATCACTTTAAAAAAATAGTACTCTGTAGCTTTAAACGTATAATTAGTGACATGTTTATCATACAACAACTAGTGAACTAAATGACGTTATATTATTGCCCTATCTAATCAATGATATCAGTGCCTCGTACCGAGTTTGACGGACATTTTATGCCCGTGAGTAGGGCCGAGCTAAATGGGTTGGGCTTTGTAAACGATATAATTTCTGAAAGGTAGTGTTGTCTTACATTCTTTTTACCTATCAGTTTGTTTCAGGTCGACTGAAAGGATTGTCGTAAATGCCAATATTTGTTAATTTAAGAGCATAATCATTTTAAATATCATTTATTCTACTTATGTAAGGTTCTTTATCGCTGGGTTAGAGGCAGAAACAACTATTTCCTTGAAGTTGGTTTCGAAAAATGGTATTTTATGCCAATGGCATAAAAATGTATTTGCTAAAAGATGTTTTACCGAAATAGTTGGTTCTGCCTATAAACCGGCGTTATATTTATTAATTAATCAAAAAAAAATATGTACGAAATATCATTTGATATTCACTAGTGCTTCGCCGTGAAGGAAAACATCGTGAGGAAACCTGCATGCACCTGCAAAGAAATTCAAGGGTGTATGTGAAGTCCCCAACAAGTAGGTACTAGACCAGCGTTGGGACCATGCAAAATAGGCACGTTTGATGTCGAGTTGCGGAAAAATGTCCAGAATACAACAACAACAACATAATTTGTAATAGGCTCCAAACGTTAATTGAAGTCGTTTCCTTAACATTAGCTGTCAGCAGAATCGTTGACGTTTGCGTAACAATTAACTTTCTGACTATCCCGTTCATTCTTACATAGACATAGACATAGCTTGAGCTAGCGATGTCGTGGCTAAATCATGGTAAGGATATTCTCGGTGTCTATTTTGAACGTTCTGGATACATTTTTGATAAGAATTCAATGTTAAATATGATTCCGCTGAGTCAGTAGACCATGCTATTCATGCAGATAGAAAATAGCTTCATTGAATATATTTTTATTAATACTGCATGTTAATCATCAAAAATATATATGAAATTACAGGTCTTATTTTAATTTGAACTTAAAACCTAAATACCCTCTTAAGATTTTAGGGAAATTGTGTGCCCAAGATTACCTTAAAACTTCGCTAAGACGCGACAGTAATTAAAACTTTCTCGAATAACATATAATAATCTCAAATAGGAGTTCCACGCAACCTATACGGGCCACACCTCGGTTGTTAGAGACACCGACTCGGTAAACAAGAACTCTAATAATTCCGCAAACTTCCATAATACGCAAACAACAATATCGGAAGTTGGAGCGACAGTTGGGACCTACTTAAACTAAGGTCTGGACGATATTCACTACGCTCTTCGAGCTTTGTCAATCAAACCAGTATAAGTCACTAATTGAATTAAAACTATCGTAAGACAGCCTAGTACGTGCCGTCTGCGCAACGCGTTAGCATGGGCTGTTAATGAAGACCTCACATCATCAGCCTACCATAGTCTACTGTTGGACGTAGGCCTCTCCTATTAATATGCATATAGACGCATTAAGAAGTAAATGCCCATAATCGCTGGGCACGCGGATTGGCGATCGCAGTAATGTGTCCACTATGATGATGCTGCTACCCATCATCAATCTTTTATCAAATAATGTTCAGTGACATTTCAATCCCTTAGTCGACTCTTACGACACCCGCATGAGGAGTTGGGGTGGTGACAAATGTATTTTTACTGCCGTCACCACACAGCCAACTAGGGTATGAAGACCTAGGGCTCTCCGACACATGTCGCGTGTAGTGCCTAAATACATAAAGCTTGATATGTGCTTTGCTTCCACTATCGATTTGGGGTCGGTTTTTCCGTTTTCATGCGGGAATAAGGTTGGTCAATAACCGACTTCTGTTGGTTCCAAGTCACGGGTAACTGTTGGCCATCATTTGGGTTCAGGCCAACCCCGAACACCGAAATTCGTTGATTCTTTGTCATTCCAACGAAGGCGTTATTAGAGTGACTGAGAAAAATCCCCGAAATTTGCGGATTTCGAAGTTCTACTGGCCTACTGGCCTTTCTTTCTTACTCCTGTATTGCTACTATCATTTGGCAGTGCGTCTTATCACATAGCCATACTGACGTAGTCTGCTTTCGGCGATTTTGTCTTTGATGGGTGCAATTTTGTCACTGGTAGTGGACTGTAATTTTGGTATTTCTTCGTCACTATGAACGCTAAAACGTTACCACCATAAATCGGCTGGTAAACTTGAATTCTCAACTCTGCAATGGTCAATTGTTCACCCAACTGGAATAGCCGGTTAGATTTGAAGGACCTGACGGATGTCCGGCGGGACTGAGGGTTGTTTTACTTTCAATTCGGATAAAGTTCTCCGAGATAATTGTTGGACAGGTATTTACCAATTAATGTTCCTGTAATCTAATTCAACTTTTCTAACATTGATTTGAACCTACACAGTTTTCATTGTTTTTTTATGTGTTGGTAAAATTTTAACACAGACGTATACAGATATGAAATAATGCAATGATATGTATAAATGCTGCCAGTATCTAGTGTCACCATGCCAGTATGTTGTGTAATATTGTAGAGAATTTATTCCGATACCTAACCTAAGTTAGCGTTAGCGAACTTTTTAAATAATTCATGCTACTCTCTTTCAACGATTCAATGTAAGAAATGATAGTAATCACTCATAATAAAAAATATAATAAAATAAAAGGACAAGAGTGATAAACTGATAATACATTTTTCTGATGTGGTGCAGAATTTTAGTTATATGTTTTTTTCACGAAATTACTTTTTTGAACGAATGAGGTAAGACAGCTTACTCCTAGTGAAGTCTTCTCCAAAAAAAATTGAATTCAATGAGTCATTTTTGTTTCGCATTTCAGTACATATTCAGCTTAAAATCTGTCCTACATACATAAATATAAAACGGAAACATGGAAAGAATTCGCATAATTTAGAGCATTAAGAAGTGTCCCTCGGGGAAAAAATTCTGTCAATTCCATTTTAATTATGCGAAATGAATGTAATGTTGAAGGTAATCTGACGAAGGCACCGTAAGTAGCGCCCGCCGGGGGTCTGATTAGGCCGCGTGTGTAGGGAGGCGGATTACAGGAAGAAAAGTAGATTTAAAATGAATTGCGGAATTGAATTAAAGATAATTACATTTGGTCGAATGACGAATAAAGTGAAATGCATTAAATTTGGTTTAACATTTAATTTTAATTGCAAACAATTTTTTTGATCCAATAATATTTCGTGCCTTCATTTTGGCTTTATTTCCGAACAAGGTAATAACGTTTCATTAAGTCTACTCAGTTATATTTCTTTATAAAAAAGTATAACAAGGACAGACTAAAACTACTCCTAACTTAAGATATAAAAGAAATAAAATTCCCTAAAAAAACTAATCATTTTTTCTAAATCAATTTAAAAATCTTGTTTCATTCAGAAATCATAATAGACAGACTAAGCTTGCGGTTGTTTTGTGCATTAATCGCACCGTTAGACGCATGCAATCAACGCAAAATTCCGTAAAAAAAATGTAACTTGTGCGAGTAACGCTACGATTAATGCACAAAGCAATCGTGCGTATTATACGAGTATGTACTCGTAGTAACAGTATAGTGTTAGCAGTATTCATAAAACTTCACTAAGTACAATAATTGTCCATAAGTTGTATAATAATCAAACGTCTTTATCGCAATCGTTAGTTACCCAAACTGGCGTAAAATTAATTGAATTAAATGACTACCGCTAGCGACAGCACTAGCGCGGGACGAGTCTGCCGTCGACACATTAATTACTGACTGTCTAAGCCAGCTCACCTGCCCAAGCCCTTTTGATGTGACGCGACGTATTCCAACTGTGATAATATTATAATAATTGCGTCTGACCTCTTTTATAGGCATTTTCATCCGCAGCGGCCGCCTTAAATGTAGATTGTTGAAGATGGCGGTGCTAGGGTATCTACCCAAATATAGGTATAGCATATAGCGCGTGGGATGCTATAGCATGATGTAGTATAGCAATAGCATCCCACGCTAACATTCGTCCCAATCCATCCGCTCAAAGGAGGGATTAATCTATTCAAAATAAGGATTTCCTAAAAAATCTTTTGACTGGGACAATACATGTTTTAGAAAAAAAAATATTAACGGAAGCATGGAAGTGCCATTAGTTTTGCTTAATGCACATTTTATTTTTCACTGAATATGGATAAAATGAGACAATAAAGACGTTGCAATTAGGAAAGTAATATTCACACCATAAATCTCAAAATCTAATGTAGATCTGCTTCCAAGAATCGTAACACGAGCAAGACGTTCAAGAAAAAACGAGTAGACAATTTGAGCGGTTATAACTCTGATCGTTCCCTAACAGAAATTTCAACCACTCGGATGGTCTTGTTTGCTCTGCGCTCCATTAAAAAAATATATTTTTATAAAACACTATTCCTTGACTAGCACAGTAAGGTAAGCTCAGCCTAAGAGCCGATTTTTAAAAGGACAAGTATCTACATCAATGAAATTATATTCTAGTTAGGTAAATTCGCTGTCTTGGTTTAATATTGATGTGTACCTACTCGTAGTATATCTTCTCATTATGTTGTCAGGAATATCGAGACATACCGCCATTGGGATTTGTGTTTGAGGTCGTGCGAATTACTGAAACCTAGTACATAAATTATTTAATTAACAAGTAGAATGACGTATATTATTGTTTCAGGTATCAGTAATGGCCAGGATGATCCCCTCTCCCGATTGGTTCGTGGGGGTGGACAGTTTTGACCTTTGCGTGGACGGAAACTGGCTGGACAGCATCACAATCGAGGTATGAGAGTTTCAATATTGAAAACGACAGTTGCCATACATTGTTGTATTTCAAAAATCAATTAACGGTAGGGAAATGTTATCAATTTTGGTAGTAACCAAATGGCTATCACTATTAAATAGTCTCTGTAATATGTGTTAGATTTTATGATTTCATCCGAATTTGAAAACGCCATTTTTTGGAAAATATCAGACGCAATGTAAAAATAAAACAGTAAAATACGTCAATGTCAATATACTTAATTATATTAAAAATAACTACCAACACTACATTTTATGTCACATTTTCAATGAACGCTTATTTTATTGATGTTTTAACTTTTTACTTACCATCCTCATAGATCGTCCTCATAAGTTTTAAAAACATTAAGAGTCCATGGAGTATCGGACGTCCCGACGCATCTTCCTGAATTCCACTGGCTACAGTGTGGTCCGTCCTTGCTGTTATTAATAAGCGTCTCATGTTAACAGGTGGACCCACTAGACGCCGGCACCGACAACGGGTTCACATTCACTGCGCCCAACTGGCCCACGGCTCCTCAAGGGGTCGCTTACCGCATCACTTCTAAGTACCCGTCGCATCCAGCTGGATCATTCTTTTATCCGCACTTGAGGAGATTGCCACCTATAGCCACTTTTCAATTCATAAAGGTAAGTTTCACGCAACCGTGCGGATAAATACTTCTCTTAGGGTCATATACTACATCACTTTCAAATACCCCTCGTATCCAGTTGATTTGTCCTTCTATCCACACGAAAAAAATGCCGCCTATCCAAGCCATAAAGGTAAGTTTTACTAAACCGTCTAGCTGAAGGCTCCTCAAAGGGCTCATTACCGCATCACTTCCAAATACCCTCACATCTAGGTGGTACGTTCTTCTATCTGCTTGAAGAGCCTGCTACCATAATCACATTTCGATTCATCCAGGATAGTTTAACACATCGTAATAAATTGACGGCTCTTCTAAAATTTGCTTATCACGTTGTCCGCCACATGCGCTTGTAACAAACTACAAGCGCATTATGGCGAAACTTAACTCGATGAATCAGAAATTAACGCTTGCGGAGATTATCTAAAGGATATGTTTATCAAGTTAATTTCTGGTTCATCGAGGTTAGATTTGCAGTAGTAAATGACCGAAGGTTTTTCAATGAGTCGCTTTTTGCATTTAACATTTTTTCCTTTATTAACCTATTTTACAGATTCAATCCTGGGCTTTTGTTCAGTCTTTCTCTTTTTTATCCCCCTGGGTCCTGATATTTGCATTTTCCCTCGATTAATCTTATGTTGTTCTTGAAATGTGTTATACAGAACGTGATTCCTTTAAGTTAATAGTACTACGTAATTGAGCTACCGAAATCTTATCCTAATTGACGGCATTTGTAACCAATACCACCTCGAATAAGTTAAGCGTAGGAAGACAAATGATAACAGTGACGTTGTAACGTAAATAATAAGCAAAGAACGTTCTCGTGTGGCGCTTAAAAGCCGTGAGCGTCCCGGCGATATCTTTACTGGTTCCTTCTTCTTGGTGCTAAGAATATTTTAAAATACCTATGTTTATAAAAAAAATAGCGATTAGACGCCATCATGGTCATGATAACTATGGCAACTATAACAAGTAAACAATTGATGTCTTTACATATTAAATAAATGAGAAATTACTCACCGATTCAATGCGCGCTGAAATTTTTAGACTCTTGAAATATTATATGATGAGAGCGATGTGTGTGCAATAAAAGCAAGTTTAGTTCATATTTAAAATTGAAAGAACTGTTTCGTATACATTTCGGTACCATTAGGAGTAGAGTTCCACAATACAGCTGACAACACATTAGCCCTGCGTTGGACAGATACAAATTGCGTAATTTGTAACGTTAAGTCTTCGCTTTACTCGTACCGATGGCTGCCGCTGACGTACTGCTTCAAATAATTCTGCTGTTTATCTAATAACATCCTTTATTTTCATTTTTAAGTTTCTTTGGAGACATAGGAACTTCGATTTTTAGGGAAAACTAAGATAAGTAAATAAAAAATCAGCATGCATCCGTGTAAGAACGGAAAAGGAAGTTTTAGTAATATTTTTCGCGGTATCTTTCTACAAAATTATAACAAAAAATAGTGCCATCGAAAACTGCGAAATTATTATATATGAGATCATGCTTTTATAATCTAGTGAATGATTCTTGTCTTTCACAACATTTATAAAACATCGGGTTCGTTCAGCCATGATCAGTGAAGTTAAAAAAGACGATCATGGCCCACTGCTGTAAAAATGAAACCGAGCTATCATTAGGTCACTGTTTTGAGGAAAGTGGAGATATAAAACCTTTATAAACAGTCCAATACCTATATAAATATCGCAACACAAAATTTCATAAACTTATTCTTCCACAGCTCCGAGAATATGAGCTATCGGAAGTGTTCCACCGGGATAGTGACGACCGGCGATACGATGTTCTGCAGCTGGATAAACTGAGTCATAACAGCATCGACGTTCTGGACGGCAACCGGGCGTTGTCCATAGCTGAAGAGGTGGAGAGGGAGGAGCAAGCGCCTAGGATCTATTCAGAAGGCGCCATGACTACACCTGATGGAGCTTACTCCTATTATTTTCTGTAAGTATATTTTCTCTAAAAGACCAGTGCGCAGCCAAGTTGATAATTGCTAATGTTCAGTACAGTATCGTAGTTAGCCCTCTGTCTCTTTTTAGTATTACAAAGACAGTTACTTTTCGTTCGCAATTGAACGTTAGGCATTCATTTGGCATCTTGACTACGTACCCTAACTAGTTTCCAAAATTGCTGCTAAAGTATTTTATTAGATACGTATACATACATTTATAGTATTTTTAACATTATGTTATGAACCATGAATTTTTCTTCCTACATTTTTGTCTTATAAACAAACGTTCAATCATCTGACACTGCTAATGCTAATCTCAGATTACAGCTTCCTTATTTAAAGACCTGTGAAAAATATTCTGGCAGACAAAATTCTTGGTTTTAACACCTCAAACTCTTGCTACTTTCATAAATTTCCAACGATTCCGCATAATCCAGACTGAGTCTTAGCGGTTCATTAATAGGTGCATAACCTATTACCAATGATAATATGTTTCACGAGCAGCAGGCTTAGCACATGATTGGTGCGACAGTATGTCGTCGCGAGATAGATCTCCCGTCCTTCACTAGCTATATTAACAAAAGAGGGACGGATAGACTATCTCGCGGCGAGATACTGTCGCCCCAATCATGTGCTAAGCATACTGGTCTTGTAAAACTTTGAACTCAAATTGGAAAGTCCTAAAACACATTTGATTAATTAATATAGGTACGGTCTGTTTGGTGTACCAAATAAATAAAATAAAAAATAAATACAATCAAGTTATACAAAAACATTCCCCTCAGGGTAAATACGACAACCAGCACAACGGAAGAGCCGCGCTCAGCCAACGAGTTGCCGACATCAGGCCCGACTGCCAGCGAGAGGTCAGCGCTCCGCAGTCTAGCTCGCCGGTATCGAGCACGGCGGCGACGCAAGCTTCGAGCTGATAACACTGACCCGGCTGAGCGGAGGAAGCGAAAAAGAGCTAGTAAGTATTAAGATCTATAGTTCCGTTAATACAAATGTCTTATCTGACAGCCGCTGACAGTGCATCGGTACAGAGTAAGACGGCGACAGAAGCTGCAAGCTGATAACCTGGACTCAGCTGAACGGAAGCGAAAAAAAGGTAATCAGTATTAAAGTTTTTAGTTCTGTTAATATAAAAGTCCTATCTGACAGCCGCTGAAAGCGCACCGGTACAGAGTACGATGGTGACGTAAGCTGCAAGCTGATAACCTGGACTCAGCTGAACGGAAGCGAAAAAAAGGTAATCAGTATTAAAGTTTTTAGTTCTGTTAATATAAAAGTCCTATCTGACAGCCGCTGAAAGCGCACCGGTACAGAGTACGATGGTGACGTAAGCTGCAAGCTGATAACCTGGACTCAGCTGAACGGAAGCGAGAAAAAGGTAGTCAGTATTAAAGTTTTTAGTTCTGTTAATATAAAAGTGCTATCTGCCAGCCGCTGAAAGCGCACCGGTACAGAGTACGATGGTGACGTAAGCTTGGACCCGGCTGAGCGGAAGCGACAAAGAGCTAGTGAATATTCTTAATAAAAAAAAAAAAAAAAAAAAGAATATAAAGTTTACAGTTCTGTTACTAGAATAAGGAAATCCTTTCAATCAGCCGCTGAGAGACCTGTGGCCTATACCACAAAACTTTACAAGCGTACAATTCTACAAAATTGTATAAATTCCCCATATAAACAGTTGACAATTTTGTAGAATTGTACGCTTGTAAAGTTTTGTGGTATAGGGGCCTGGGATTCGCAGTCTAGCGCGCTGGTTTAGAGCGCGTATAAGCTGCGAGCCGATAGCCGATAACGCTGACCCCGCTGCAAGGAGGAAGCGAAATAGAGATTTTAAGATCTACAGTTCTGTTAATATACTGAAGAAGTCTTATCTGAAAGCCAGCGAGAGGTCAGCGCTTCGCAGTCTAGCTCGCCGGACGCAAGATGTGAGCCGATAACACTGACCCAGCTGAGTGGAGGAAGCGAAAAAGAGCTAGTGCGTATATAGGTCTATAGTTCTCTTACAAAGACGTCCAATCTGGCAGCTGGCGAGATCTGTGGTTCGTAGTCAAGCTGGTACAAAGCTGTAAGCTGCTAATGCCGATCCAACTAAACAGGGAAAGCGGAAAAGAGCTAAAGTGCGTATTTAAGGTCTACAGTTCTCGACTTGACCGCAACTCAACAGTTCTGTTAATATAATATTGGTAATGCCGCGGCCACGACATTGGTCTAGGGGACCGGCTTTGCGGAAAACCATACGTGAGTGAGGCAGTACCCATATCGGCATCCCGCTCCAACTCATGGATTCACTCGCCGCTGGTCGCCTTAGACCAATGTCGTGGCCAGGCCATAAAGGAGTTCTATCTGAAAGCCAGCGAGGGGTCAGCACTTCACAGTCTAGCGCGCCAGTATCGCCTCCTGTCTCCCAGGTAATAAAATTTGCCAATGAATTTTGTATTAATTTTGAATTTTGTAATAATTCGTAACTTGGTTAATAATTTCTAGGTGCATTGAAGACATTATCTTAAAATGAATCACACCACCTAACACCTTTAATGGAATTATAAATTATGATGTGCACGGAGCTTCGCCATTGTCGGGCGCATGAGGGCCAAAATATCAAATAGGAGTTGTAATGGTCGCCATGGCTGAAATCGATCTGGTTCGTCATCATCATAAAACAAATAAATACAGACGTATATAACACTTAGTTTTTTTTTTTCTTGACTGTAGTAGGCCGTTATCACGAGTTTCAGAGATTACAAATTACCGTAGATTTGGAAATGTCAAAATGCCGTCATCCCCATGTTTCGGTAGAGTTCATTCCAAAGTTTCCGAACTCCTGTCGACAACAGTATTAACTGTTACCTGGCACTGACATTTGGCTGCCCAAATGTCCGCTATATTTTGATAATTATAGGTAAGATTCATCAATAACATTCGAAAACTTTTAACCTCGTGATGACATAATCGTTTTTGTAAAAAGCAAGATATTTTTTAATATCTTGCTGCGGCCGCATGCTTGTTTAAATCAAAGTCGTGATAAACAAGTATGCGGCCCGTCTAACGGAAAGCAATTACCGTAGCCTATACTCACAGGAAAGATTTGTAACCGAACTCAAAAAATACGCCTGCAGTGACATAGCTGTCTTATAAAATAAAATCGTGCCGTAAAACCACAGCATAATACACTTTGCCTCCCACCGGAAACTTTAATACCCATACCCATTGAATTTCTGGTAAAAATTGGTCTCATAGGTAATCATAAGTAGGTCAGGTTAACAACTTAACAGGGTATTGGTTACGGCGATGCACTAATTAGCATCGGATACAATTTAGGTTATGTAAAGCATTTAGGTTACTAGCATGCCATTAACCGTGAACGTTCCCTAATTATGAACATGCCTTCAACTATAGATTATGAGTTCGAAATACGTTTTCTAATGCGTTACGTAGTGTACACGAATGAATTGACTAACACTACATACATATACAAGTCTTAGCCTGTTTTGTATCGAAAAACATCAGTTTCATAAAGAACGGGGTCTATGCGTATTAGTCTACAATTCATGTAAGAAGTGGAAGTATCTTTTCCGCCTCTCTCACTAGAAAGAGTCTTTTATTTAATTGTTCTCTGGTATAAATCATCCACTACGAAAAGACAATATTTATGTCACATCATCAGCCTATCGCAGTCTGGAAGTAGGCCTCTCCTATTAACTATGCGTATAGAGGCATTAGGAGGTAAATGCCCATAATCGTCACGCTGGGAAAGTGGATTGGCGATCGCAGTAATGTCCCCTATGATGACGCTGCTACCCATCATCAATCTTTTATCACAGAACAGTGACACTTCAATCCCTCAGTCGGCTCTTACGACACCCGAGGGAAGAGTTGGGGTGGTAACAAACATAGGTATTCTTACTGCCGTCACAACACGGCTGATATTTATAATAATTTATTATGTGTAACATCATAATTTCTCTATCCAGAGCTGCTAGACTGCCGCGTCTCCGACTGGGGCGAGTGGAGTCCGTGCCGCACGGACGGCGGTTGCGTGGGCGCGGCGATGCGCACGCGTCGCATACTGCGCCGCCAGCGACCCGGCGGCGCGCCCTGCCCACCCACCGCGCAATCGAGATGGTGCTTCACCAACTGCACGAACACCGATGATTGGAGGAATAATCTGACGTAATTTGATTCGGTTGCGATCGTCTACTGTTTTTTGAATCGATAGTAGCGAATTGAGGGGAATCGTATAGGTCTTCGAAGGTGTGATTTATGGTGATTTGTCATCAACATAGATGATTGGAGGAATATTTTCACGTAATTTGGTTCGGTTTCGGGGATCGTCTGTTTTTTGAGTCGATGATAGATTTTAGAGAACTTGTTCTTCAGATTTAGCGTCCTATAGAAATTATCATCGTGCATTCGCGGTGGTGTAACTGTACGATCGATCATTGGAGAAACACCTCTACAATTTCGAGTCAGTGAAGAGATAGCAGATTTATGTACAAGCGGCCTTTAGATAAGGCTTGCAAAAGACTGCAAAGCGACGTCACATGTGACAGAGTTGTGAAAAAATCACTGAATTATTTAGTTTAGCATAGGTATGCTTTCAGGTACTAAAAATCACTTATACAATTCACTTTCCATACTAACTCTAAAGATAGCATGTCAATCAATCACCAGTAGACGTAAGCAGCAGTTGGCTTACTAAATTAAGCTATATCTAAAGACCGCTTTGATGACTCAGTATCAAAACGGATACGAAATTGACAGAACAAGAGTTTCATATTACCGCGCTGAGAGGTTGATATAAATGAGGGCATTGCCCTGCTCTAAGTCTAGTCCTCCAAAGTGCCGTCTACATGGGGATGTAAAGTTACGATTTTGATGACGCCGCTGTAGCAATGTCATTAACATTGTAATTTTAACTTCGTCTAATTAAGTTTCGCTAAGTGGATTGTATCCAAAAATACCCAGACATGCGATTTTGCACGTCGACTCTTAATAGAAGTTGAATTTTGTAAAAATATTAAATGTACCTTGAATTTTACGAGACATTTATTGGGTCATTCTCAAAATCTGTGTCTGCGGTCAGCCTCAACTATGTCGAATTGTTCATGCATTTAGTATGGTTTGATGGTGTTTAGACGCAGGCACCAATCTGGAGAATTACCCGTATATTCTCTTAAAACTATTACTTTAATTGTACTGTGTATCGCTACTTTCCCCGTTTGTATTATTAATTTACGTCTGTGTCTGTCCGTCCAAAGAGATTTTTCTTTTACCCAGTTACACTTCCAACTTCTTTCGGTATTTCATATGAGTGTAAATTCGGAATGTGTAAAAATAAAATAAAATAACATGTATAAAATATTTAGTAAGAGACTGTCGATGTTCGAAATTAGATAGAGGTTCGTTGTTTTTGCTGTATCTACATAAGCTTCTTACAAATCATTTTCATTTATTTGTCAATTATTGTTAGTATTAAGTGACATTAAAATTAAGCAGACTCAGAAATAAGTTTCCTTTAAGTTTCAGAAAAAATATAGGTATACCATAACTTAACTATGAATAAGTATAAGACTTTATTTGGTATATTCTCTATCTGGATGTGTTAATTTTATTCTGAAAACTTTACGTACCTACATTTTCAGCTCTAGTACAAAATAATATCGTGTCTTATGCTAGACTAGATGAATAAACTTTAATCATTTCTATGTTCAGTTTGTCTTTAGCTGTAACGATTTCATATTTTTATTAATATTTCCAGACAATATACAATGGGAGGGCTTAAATAATAATATAAACATATCGTTTAGTTAAGGGTTTCACTCGTGACAGTAACTCAATAAATATGGTAGCATTCTGCTGGTTCTAGTGGATGGCAAATACTTGTAACTCCAAAGATGCAGCTTTTATTTTTAATACCGTAAGCAGAAAAATCGTTGACTATTCTTGCACAGCCACATTTAAATGAAGAATAGAATACTTTAATCTTAATTTCATTATTTCTATCTGATGGACTAATTTGTGATATTGTGTTGTTAACTAAGCTCAAAATAGCTTAATTTTGTTGAAAGACAATCGACTTTCAATTGCTTAGTACTTGGGTGTTAGTAAGCAAACAAAAACAGGCTGGTTTGGTGCAAGAGTCAATGATTATGAATAAGTTAAGTCAGTATTTAGATTAATGTATTTATAGATCAGCAATGCCTTCAGCGTGGTTCTCTATTTTGATACTTTAAAAATCTATGTATGTTTCTTTGTAAATTGCACATTTTGCAATGCATGCTTTAAATTTAATATTGAGATCTATTATTTTAATCTTAGAACATATCCATTAAACCAATTCCAAAACAGCGTAGTCGCTTGCAAATGCCAAAGAAAAATCTAGGCTTAATTCGGGAGAAAATGTAGGTTGTATTCAACTCACATATTTCGATTCCATCCGTGTTTCCAATGTTTCCGACTTCTGGTAAAGTTTTCGAGAATCTAATCCATCTCGACCATGAATGATAAATATGTCTTGTTTGTTCGAAAATCCTGAGTAATAGCTGTCTACCGTGCCACTTTGAAAAAGAATGAGACAACTTTTGGAATAATTTATTTATAAATTGTAACTACTATTCCTTGAAAATCAGAGACCCTATTTTGGTACTGTAGCAGCAAATTCTACATATTTTTTTTGCTGTCGTTTTCGTCTGGTCCCTCTGCTAACGAAGATTGGGCAACATCATGGCTATTTTAACTTTGCTAACTCAAATGCTCAAATTCAAAACCACGAGTGCTAGATCTGAGTCTCTTTTTTATATACAAGGTGACATCTGAGTTGTGGAGAATGTGGAGTGGGCCTTTTCACAAACCGTTGTTTAAATCACTTTGTTATTTAATTGGGACAAGTTTGTGCTTGTTCTACTCAGGATCATGAGCTCTTTCGGTTCTGATAGGGGAAAAAAATGTCCCAAAATGTATTTTCCATTACAATACCGTTTTTTCTTAGATACTCAAAGGCAGTAGCATAGTGGAAGGAATGAAAACTGTACGAAAATTATGGAACATATTTTTTCTCCTAACAGAATCGAAAGAGCTCGTGATTCTGAGTCGAATAAGCCTAAGCTTGTCCGAATTCAATAACAAAGTGTTTTCAGCAACGTTTTGTGAAAACGCTCGAGTACGAGTGAACAGGTTTCTAGGAACGGTCACGCTGACCAATTTTTACTATAGAAACAACCATGAAATTGCATAAAAAAACGTGATGTCGTGGTTGTCTCAATAGTAAAAGTTGCTCAGGGTGACCGTCTTATGTACCCTATCCACTGCTGTTCATGACCCAGGTGCTACCTTTTATAGATAGGGTTAGTTGTGGAACATTGACACAAACGGACACAATGAAACTTTGCGATATCTCGGAAACCTGACCTTAACGGCTAGCCCCGTCTATCAAACAAGGACGAGCTTAGGGACCCTCCACAACTCCCCAGGGTGCGAGCGACGATCGCAGAAGGAGCACGTCGTTACATGCTTCAAAGCGAATTGAACCAGGAAAAGTAACAATTTTTATTTATATTTCGTAATTTTTTGTAAGAATACAGAGAATTGTTTGGTAGTATATGTATTTTTGTCGTATTGTATATATATTCAAGTTTATCTTAAGCTAAATACTTTTAAAATTAGTTCAAGTTTTGGCCTCGTTTTTTTATTTAGTTTAAAATAATACCCTGGTGTCTCCAAATGAAACATTTTTATTTAATGTACAATGAAACAGGTCCATGTTTCGTTGTGTACTGTATAGTTTTATTGTACACCGAATGTGAAATTGCAAAAGGTAACTATTCTATGAGACTGTTTATTTAAACATATTTCATGTTTAGCACTTCATTATCAACCTAATAAGGCCCACTCGTATAACCTAGGGTTAAACACTGACCAGTAAAATGGTCACTTTAGCTCCTGCTGGTGAATACCTGGTTATTTGGCTAAACCCGAGTGGTACAATGGAGTCTAAGTAGTACATTTCTAATATTTTTGGTTAACTAGTATAATTATATTATATATTAAATATTTCGTAAAATTATATGCGTAGTAATATAATAAGTGGTAATAAAACATATTTTTTATGTTTTAAAACATTCTGTTCCTACATATTGTATAAATATGTGATTTGAACATTTTTCGGTTGCTTAATGCACCAATGTCATAAAAATTCGGTAATAAATTAATCTTCCCAAGAATTTTACTAAGAACAAGCACATAATATATAATAACCTGTTTTACTACTGATTATGTAAATCTGTTTCAATGTTGGTTACCCGTGATATTTTTAGTTTACAATGAAACAGCTCACGATGTTTCACTGAACACTATTTATTAGTACACATTGAAACAATACACTTTTTTCAAAAACATTTTAAGAATATATACGCAATTTTCAGAACTAGAGCCACTTTTTTACATACCATAAATAATTATGACTATTAGTCTATTTTATGGCAAAATATACGATTTTTAACTTTCAATTTGGCTGAGATAGGACAGTTTAAAAAGGTGAATGTTTCATAGATGGCAATAGTTTAAGTAATATGTTTAACAATAAAACATACGTACACAATAAAACAACATGATATTTATGCTGTCACAAAGTGTATGATATCTATCGTGGAGATGCCCAGGACCCTCCCGCGTTCGCCTGGGTTGCAGTCATACTACGAGGATACATAAAATATAACTTTTTTGCAATATGTCGCAGTTATCGACGACATTGTTAAGTTACTATGAAACTTGGGTTGTATACAATGAAACATTCTTTCGGTTTCATATATCTTTCAGTGGTCTTATTAATCATTTAACAAATTAGAATCCTACTAAACTAAAGCTACTCCAGCCTACCGTTATTATTAACTCTCCTTTATTTTGTATTCATTGCAAGTGTACTTGTAAATATGTTACATATAACACAGTTCCAATGTTGGTTAAGTCTGTTTCATAGTTCATTGGATTTATTACATCTGTTTCAATGTAAAAATTCAGGTGTTTCATTGAATACATGCACGAGGAAACAATGAAACAAATCTCATTTTTTGTTTAAAGTTGCATAACACATATACTATTGAAAATAATTAGAAACCAAGAATGCGATTCGATAGCCAACTAAATTGTTTATCTTCGAACACAATATCTCACTCGTAACTTCAAAAACACCAGAGATACAACGGTTTGAAATTTAGTTGTTTCAATGATCCACAACTTACCCTACATTAAAAGTGGATGTAAGAAAACCAAAAACTGAAGAGAAATCAATACAATGCACTAAGATGCACAAGTAGTTTTCAGCTCCGGATTACGAGCATAAATCCGGTATATTAATGGCCGTCCATACGCTGCGGCGCATACTGGATCATTGGATTACTCCGAGCTTTAAGGAGGAGAGAGTTGTGGCCGATTCCATTTACGGGCTCGGCGTAAATCTGATGTTGCGGGGTTCTATATATTTATTACTTTAAAAGTGTAAGTACGTGTTTAGAAGATTGTTACTCAGTACCTACTGAGACTTTCAGTGTATTCCCATTGATTTTTTCCAACTCCCTTATCGAGATCATTGAGCTAAGTTTTTAACCACTTAATACAATTCATAAATAATAATAATACAAAAGGAAATCAGTAAAATCTTAGATAAATTCGTACAACTATTACCACAAAATATTGAAATTAAAATATGTGAGTTGATATCCAATTCTAGTGAAAAATAACTCAAAAATACCTTATAATGTCAAAGAATTTTAGATTATTCATAAATGAGATTAAAACTATAGTGGAGATTGTAAAATAGAGCCAAAAATTAAAGCTAAAATGTTAACCTTAGTGTAATAACTATTGGAGTCTGTGTATTTTTTACAATGTAAATTATTCTCATTTCAATAATAAAATCTTAAATAACATGATTTGAGTTTTATTTACAGGCACTGCTATCAAATGGGTAAATCCATGTAACTGTAATGAAAGTGACCATTTTATCGTCTCTTTATTTACTTATGATCCATGTGTGCCATCCATCCTTATGTGTAAGTGTTACATTATAAATATAGTAGACACATTACTGCGAGCGCCAATCCGCTTGCCCAGCGTGGCGATTATGGGCATTTACTTCCTAATGCGTCTATACGCATAGTTAATAGGAGAGCCCTACATCCAGCAGTGGACTATCATAAGCTGATGATGATGATGATGAAGTATTATTTTGATATGTAGATGTACCTACAGTAAAATTTGCTCAGTTATTAAATAAACACGTTGCGTGGAATTGCCCAAATGGCTTATGATGGTCCCGTATTCATCGTTCATCATGCTATGCGTCACTTTCACACTTGCATACTTGTCCGAAAGTGACGGCAACTTTACTACTCATGACAGTTTTATAGGCCTTCTACACGATCGGGTTCAACCGTCAACCATTTTGTCCTTGACCGGGTTGATATAAAAAACGGACCGTGCAGAACGCGGTTGACCCAACCAATATTTGGTCGATGCCAACGACCTTGATCGCGAGCGCATACAAACTAATAAGTAGTATCAACTACCCAATTGTGTGGACAGAATGTAAAATGGTTGATCACGACAGTTGGTGGTTGGACTCGATCGTATAAAAGCTATATTAGATACCAAGCCATCATAAGCACAGGGACACCTAGAAATTACCCTCTACATCGGATCTAAAGGTCCCACCCACCATTTAAAGTCGTACAAAAAGAATCTCAAGTCAAATGACAAAGTAATCTGTCCGTAGAATAAGATCAGTGATACACCTACCAACTTCAGAAACACGAGGAAAATTAGATTGGATAATTACACTCCCAAATTCGCTGGGCGCAGCGAGCTTCTTTTCTTCGACAGGAAGTAATAAAATGCGAATCTATGAAAAGGTATTGTGAAATTCAGAGGACATAAATTAACGTTGTGTTAAAATAATTAAATTGCCGAGTTGTACAAAGGTCACTAGAAAAGTTTTGCAATAAATAGAGAAATTGAACGCACACTTTCAATGTTTCAAAGTTTTTTTGGTCAAAAAAATAAGTGTTTTAACGACAAACATTGTCTATGAGCGTTCGGGAACCTACGACACATATTTTCGTCCAATATTCCGCAGTGTTTGAAGACCAAAGTCTTTAATCAGTGTGTGTTGCCAGTGATGACATTCGGTACTGAAACGTGGACGCTTACAATGGGCCTCATAAAAAGGCTCAAAGTCACCCAAAGGGCTATGGAGAGGGCTATGCTAGGAGTCTCTCTGCGTGATCAGATTAAAAATGAGACCATCCGCAGCAGAACCAATGTAACCGAAATAGCTCTCCGAATCGCTAAACTGAAGTGGCAGTGGGCAGGGCACATTGCGCGTAGAACCGATGGCCGTTGGGGCGGGAAGGTTCTTGAGTGGCGGCCACGTACCGGAAGGCGTAGCGTGGGTAGGCCCCCCACAAGGTGGACCGATGACCTGGTGAATGTCGCAGGAATCCGCTGGATGCGGGTGGCGCAGGACCGGTCATTGTGGCAATCTATGGGGGAGGCTTATTTTCAGCAGTGGACGTCTTTCGGCTGATATGATGATGATGATGATGATGATTGTCTATGAAAGACAGTTAAAAATAAATGTGGTGGGCCGCCTCTTTGTTTTAAATTTGTGTAGGTAGGTAGGTACTTCTTGCTAAACTTATCTAAAGTAAAGTAGTATAGTACATAAATCATGGTCATCAATTAATGTATTATTATAAATACCTAAATACAAACATGTAACCACTACGTACTCTCTTCCTTCTCATCTACACCTTTCTTCTTTAGTTATTGTATTTACTAATGTACATACCTGTAACCTTTTTTACAATCCTAGTTACTGGATGATGCAATCAAAAATACAAAATGGAGTAAAAATACAGTATCAAACAACTAACGTACTTATAATACATTGGTAAAGCTTATTATCATAACTAAATAGAGATTAGTGCGTATTATCACAATAACTAGTATTTACAGAGTCTCCATTTAATGAAACATAAATCGACTCCTTTAAATAACTCTCAAAGATAATATCGAAAGATAGGATCGTCCAAATAGACCGCTCATTCCCTGACCGCTCACTTGAGTCGACTCTTTACGACTTCGCTCAATCGTACGTAGTCAAAAGTTTTACTCCCAAGCCTTTCCTTATCCCCCACACGACTATAAGCTGTATAGTATACACCTAGACGTCATAATAGCGTGCACGTCTCAAATCTCCAAGTTGTGTCTTGTTTAATGCTCTGCCAACTGGAGTTCGTTACGTAGATAGAATCTTTAATTTCCTCCAGTTGTGTCACTGTCATTCATTCTACAAAAGGTCGTTTATATTAGAATCGCACAGAAGTGAGAATTATGCGGAATGCTATTAAGGAAAAGAAAAGTTCCGACTAAACAACCCTTTCTGTCACCAACCATTAGAAGTGACACTCATTTGTAAGAAGTTTGTTTCAAATTGCTTGGGAAATATTGAAAAAGAGTAAACGAATAAAAAAGATCAAGCACTAAACTCATAACTTACCTACTTGGGGCGTTTTCGTTAATAAGTACACAAGTATTACCATGACGTTACACTAAACATTAAGATTTGAGCAATAATGTAGTAGCTCAGACACGTCACCTAGAACTCCCATAAGTATTCATTTATGAGGAACTTCCTCCCGCGGACGGTCCGTCTGTGGAATAAGCTCTCTGCCGAGGTTTTCCTGTTGGACTACGGTATGGGGTTCTTCAAAAGAGGAGTGTACCAGTTCTTATTGGGTCGGCAACGCGCATGTGACACCCCTGGGGGTTGCAGGCGTCCATATGCTACGGTGACTGCTTTCCATCAGGCGGGCCGTATGCTTGTTTGCCACCGACGTGGTATAAAAAAAAAATACTAAGGGCAACCACTTACCAAAAGTAAGCGAATGAACTCCCAAGATTAATCCAAGAGGCCACGTTGCTCAAGAATGTCTGACCATGCACTGTAATGGCATGACAATTAAATAATAGGTCCGCTCAGAATTTTCTGACCATCCTGGCCGCTCTGATATATTTGATGGCGACTTTATATGAATATTACAGCCCGAATTTAAGAGCAACGCTGTCATAACCATACGGTAGTACGTACATGGGTTGACAAGAAAGGTATTCGATACATAAAGCAGACTTCACGCTCACAATGTAACCGCACCATGAGTTAGCAAGTAACGCTTACATTAGCGTTTACTCAATACGTAAAGTAGTCCATCACGCTCGCTCCAATACAGCTTCGAGAGTGTGATAGCTTTACGTATCGAGTAAACGTTACTTGCCAATTCATGGCCTAGGTACAGTCACGTCTTTAAAATATACGTCAACTTCGGAACTTATTACTTAAACCTAACTTAATAATAAGTTTTAAGTAATAATATAAAGGATCGCAACCATACAGCGTGGGTATTTGATACGGGCAAATAATTAATCCAGCTATAATTTCTGATACTACGAGTCATATAAGATAATCATCATCATCATGATCATATCAGCCGAAAGACGTCCACTGCTGAACATAGACCTCCCCCAAAGATTGCCACAATGACCGGTCCTGCGCCACCTGCATCTAGCGGACTCCTGCGACCTTCACCAGGTCATTGGTCCACCTTGTGGGGGGCCTACCCACGCTACGCCTTCCGGTACGTGGCCGCCACTCAATATAAGATAATAATTCCATTAAATTTTGTTGTTAATTAGGTGTTACCTAATGATTGTTCTAAAGTTCAATGCATGCCGGCCAACTGAAATGAGACTCGAATGACGTTTCGATACTTACGTTAGGTCTACTTTAATCAATGTGGCTACCAGTGGGTGCAATACCTACATTGCATGCTCAATTATTTTGCATGAAAAAAATACCTTAATTTCCTAAAGTCATGTACGTAAACAGGTTTCCTAGGTCCGATAGTAATCGCCACTAAAATATTTGCCCGTGTCAAATACACACTCTGTATATTTAAAGTCAAATTACACGTGTTATATTATTCACGAAACTTTATTTCGTACTTAGTGTATGAAATATTGGGACAGAGATGAAAATCCTGCACATTATTGTTTATCCGATTATCTACATTAATATAGAATGGCAATTATTATCACATTCATTCAAACAAGCAATTATTGTAAAACAGGCTTTTGGTCTAATTAATATATTTAATTCAGCTCGCGATAATTTATAAAGTATTTATAGAGAATTGGAATAATGTAATGCATTACAATAATTGAAATATTAAACCGAATTCGTTGATTGGTTGGAACATTATAAGTAATAGGTATGTATAGAGAAAAAAATACTTACATTTTCCTTAGGTATGCATAGTATGAAATACCTCACAATTCGTTTGATATCATTCATAAGCTTGGTTTTCACTTGCAAGTTACTGCCGCAGATTTTGAGACGCAACTAGGTAATTAGTAAAAGTGAGCAAAATAATGTGAAACACTTTCTTGCGTATAACTTTGTTCATAACTTACAGCAATAAATTACCGATGTTACACTCATCTTAACAAACACTGATTTCAAAATAAAGGATAAAGACAAACGAGCATCAACATTATTGTAGTTTTGAAAGAAGTTTGTAAAGAAAGACCATATAGTACATTGTGTATTTAGGGCGGTAAGTAAGAATTTGCGAACGAGTGTGAAAGTAAAGCCCAAGCCGAAGGCGCGGGTTTTACTTCACACAAGTTCATAATTCTTGTACCGCCCGTGGTACACACAATGTTTTCATCACACCTGTGATGCAAAAAAGTAAATAAAACATTATATTTTCACAAAACTACTCTAAAATGGTCTAAATCAGGGATGACTTAATTTCATCATTTTCATAAAAGAAATCTCGGCGCGGCGCGCGGCGTGCGCCGGACCGCGCTAGTGCGACGTAATGTTGTATGAAAATCCTTAACGGCCTACTAGGACGTAATGACGCACCTACGGCGCGCATCACCGCAGCGTATTGGCGCACTTACCGAACAGGTGTGATGAATAGTAAATTATAAGCCACTTTAATATTCTTCTATTACGTTCAAACACAGTTTTTCTGAAGCCACCCTTACAATTTGGGAGGGTTGGTTTTGAAAATACCAATATCAAAAATAAAGGTGGATTTAGAACAAACGAGCATTCGCTCATTCTATCCCCCACTCTACGAAATTCGTTCGTTACACAAAACGTGATTCGTCGAAATTCGTTGATTTCGTAGAGGGGATAGAGTGAGCGAATGCTCGTTTGGTCTGAATGTACCGTAAAATGAAATCTTATTTGAAAATGTTTGTATCGGTATCGGTGGGATGGATGGTTTAGCCAAATAAGTTCAATTACTTAATAACGCAAATCAATATGAGAATAGGTACTCAAAATAAAATACGCTGAAATGCAACCCCTGAAATAGAATTAATTACACTACCTATCCAATTACTTAAGGTACCTACTTCAAATTGAACCCGTAGCGTTTTGCTGACATTTCTATTTCGAGGTCCTCAATTAGACCCCGGCAATCCACAAAACAACAATGGACAAAGACTCCACCTTGGGTATCTTAGACTCATTGGAAATTAAGGGACCGAGAGGCAAAATCTTGTAACTGCTGTTTGAATAGAACCCTTCTGTCATAAACATTGATAGCGGTCCTTTAATTAATAAATAATACGTGGACCTCTGAAATCGGAGTCTTGCTTATTTAGCGTGAATAAATAATGTGGCCGGTTGAAGCCAATATGACAAGGAAATGTTAAAGGAAATAGCTTAATTGGCAATGATTGATGTTAGATACGTTCTATTGGAAAGTATGAATTTTGTTGTTTATTAATGCCGTTTTGATCTCGACTCAATTAATTGGTGATGAGTTCCACACCTTATTTTCTACACAGATGACACGTCAGCTCACCTATAGGTACTTAGCAATGTACACTCGACCAATTGGAACCCTAGGCCACTCTAGAACCATGTCAAAATAAAAAGCCGTTTGAAATGTCTTACAATCTGATTGATAACGTTACTTTGACATGGTTCCTGGGTGGCCTAGGGTTCCAATTGGTTGACTGTACAAGTTGCAGAACATTCTCAAAATTGCGGGAATATACTCAGAAATTTCCGGGAATTTTCATGAGAATTTAAGAGTAAGTTCTCATTGAGAATGTTTCCATGAGAACTTATAAAAAAGTGTTATGAATAAGATTGTATTTGACAATTGAGTAAACAAGACATAAAATATACCTTAAAAGGCATGTATATATTGTAGGTATATATAATGGTTTTGACATGATTAGATTGCTTGTAAAATTTAAATTGCTGAGAACATTCTCTATGCAAATTTCGCAACTTGTGAAACTTAATTCTTCTCGGTACAAAGCTTTACTACATTTTACAATCTGAAACACGGTTGAATTTATACTTTCGTGATACATAATAACTGTACATTTTTAAACGGTTAAACTCAAGTGTATTTAGTCACTACGCGCGACAAGTTTCGGAGAGCCTAGGTCTCCATTTTCAAGCACTGAGCCCGCGGTTACTTTTCGTGACTTGCAAGCGCTCCGAAACATGTCGCGCGTTTAATAATTAAATCGGTCTTGATAATTATTATAATTACAGTTTTGGTTAATGATACAAAAGCGTCTTCATTGTAATTTTGATTAAGAATAATGTTTTTATTACTAAAATAATAGCCCTCATTATTTAACATTTATTTATTTAGGTACAGTCACCATCAGATATATGGTAGCGGTCGAGGTCCCCAAATAAATCGGAGCAACGGTAAATTTCAATAAATTCGTTACGTGAGAAAAGGGCAATGATTTGGGAGCGTGTAATTCGTCATAAATTTAGGAGCAGCCACTTTTCAATAAATTCGTAACGTACAAGTAGGTAAAGATATCGGAACGAACATGACTCAAAGATATCGAAGCAGCCAGGATGATCATAAAGATCGGAACATTTATAGGAAATACACCTTAAGTCTGCGACACATAGTTTATTTTAATTTGTTACTGTGTTGTCACTACTACCTACTACTTTTAAGTTGTCAATGTCAAAGATGATTTTGACGACTGTTGTGGGTGAGTAAATGAGTTTCCTAGATAAAAGAGAAGTTTTCAAGCATCATTATCGAAAAATGCATAAATTCAATTTAGATTTTTTATTGATGTACCTAATCATATTAATATGGGATAAGTAGGTAAATAAAATCGTAAAGCTAGCAAATTATTTATTTGAACGGAACTAAAAAAGTATAAAGGGTGAACAGAATACCTAAAAGTCATTTGCGGATCCTATTTTACCACATTTTACTAAATTTGTTGGAGCCTATAGACTCCTTGCGGCTGTCCCAGATCAAAGCCTAGTAAGTGTATTTAGCGAAATTTTACAGGAGAGGCAAATAAACATTTTGTTAAAAAAAAATAGTAGCAGAGACCTTTATCTCACAAGACTTTGTCTTATATAAAGAAGTATAACTTGCTTTATAAGACAAACTATTGAAACTTAATATATGTATCTTTTTAGAACTTTTATGTGCCTTACTAATAACTGATTACAAAAAAATAATAGAAATGTTATGTCAATTAGAAAACTGAAACCTAGCAAGTGGTGTCAAAAATGGTAAATTTTACTGCTTGTAAGCAGTAAACTCTTAAAATGTCAAATATAAAATCAAGCAAATGCTTACTTTGAAATCCGGAATTAGGATTACCATTTTAATAAGGTAAAGGTAAAATTGTACTATAGTGCGTTGGGGTAATTTCAAACTACAGAAATTCTGCTCGGGTAATTTCGGAATGAATCTTTTTTATGATAAAAATAACGGTGTGTTTTATGGTAATTTCAAATAAGACGACTTATGAAATGACTGCAAAGCACCCTTTTTAATTGCAATCTAGGGGATTTCAATGATTTTGAAATTACTGACTACCAGTCCTTTCCCGCAGAGCTTCGCTGCAAAGTATTTGCTAACAATTTACTACACATTGAAACTTCCCAAAAACATCATTCTAAGCCGATAAATGTCCACTGCTGGACATAGGCCTCCCCCAGTAGGGTCATTGCCATAACGAGTCATTTTATTTAAAGTTGTCTCGCACTTGTTTTTTGTTTTTGTAACTTTTAATATGATTTCCACTCAGAATCGCGAGTTCTTTCGATCCTGATAGGAGAAAATTTTGGTATCATCTTCTGCTACGAGTGTATGCATGTGCAATAATTGTGCATACCATTCGAATATCACGTGTATAAACAGTACCACACACGCGACTATCGGCTTACCAGCGAAAATAAAAAAAACGGCAATAAACATTCAATCAGCAATAAGTTTTTCAAAAACTGTTGTACAAAATGTCATTTGATATTCACAAGTCTTTACGGTGAAGGAAAACATCGTGAGGAAACCTGCAGACACCTGCGAAGAAATTCCAGTGTGTATGTGAAGTCCCCAAAAATTACTGGACCAGCGTCGGGAGCAAAATAGGCACGTTTGATGTCGAGTTGTGGAAAGAAATAGAAAGAAATGACAAACACAATATAATAGCAACAAACAAGTATTGACATTATTTGATTTGTTTTATCAATACCTTCGTCGTAATTTGAAGCTTCTGATAATTTGCCCAGGGTTCTTTCATAGAGAAAAAACGGACAATATCGACAAATAATGCACGACCGTAATGATAGTGACGTTATGAATTATCGAAGATCCAATTTTGTTTATTATCAAATATTACAATTTTTTGGTCGGTTCTTTGTCGGTTAACAACCAAAACGCCCTATACCAATCGTCAGTAGAAACTAAAATAATTGTAAACAAAGCCTAAATAATTGCATAATTCCATAATCGCGTACTTTTAGAACACCATCTTGGTCACGTCACCAACTTAAAACCTTAAGCCTTGATTTCACATACACTTTTAGTTAAAATCATTAATATTTTGGCCACTTTGATGACGCTGCTGCCCGTCATCGATCGTCGATAAATAAATGGTCAATATCAATTCAATTCCTCAGTCGACGCTTACGACACCCGCGGGCCGGTGACAAAAACCGCAGGCAGGGAGCGCGGGAGCGGCGACCATTACAACGCAAACTTCACTCATTAGTGACTTGATAGGTTTTATTTATTGTTATATTTGAATTCCTTGTACAACCCTTCGGCAATTATTAAAATCAAAAACCTAGTAAGGGACAATTTCCATATTCAAAAACCAAGTGTGTTCCATTTACAAACTCAAAAACCTAGTATAGCATGCAGTTGCCAGGTTTTTGGACTTGAAAATGTTACTTACTAGGATTTTGAATATGTTGGTGGCATGTAAGAAATGCCCTTGCTAGGTTTGGTGGGTCTCGTAACTTTGATTCTAATGGAGATAGAAATACAGGTGTTTTTGCATTAGACGCAGCTCAGCATTTGGGGCAGATACATTAAAAAAACGTATTTTGACAAAAAATGTCCCTTGCTAGGTTTTGATTTGGGACAGCCGCTTGGTAAGGTTAAATCTGGAGCAGGTCCTAAATTTGAAGCTCAACGAACGATCTTGGCTGCAGGCGTCCCTTCCCGTTCGGTATGGCGGGCTTGGCTTACGCAAAATTTCCGACGTGTCACTTCCGGCGTTTCTATCTTCGGTTCACAGCTCGTACGACCTCGTAGGTAAAATATTGAAATGAAATGAAATGAAATGAAATAAAATTTATTTATGACAAGCACGATGGACATATACACATTTACAAATAGCACACCACAACAGCTTGCCACAAAAGGGTCACAACTCAGCATGTAGCTGGCTAGGCCAGCGCTGTTCTTCCGTTGTGACCCCCAGGTACGTATACTGGCCGACGAGGCGCCCACGCTGGCAAACAAGTAACACAGAAGATACATAAAAGGCAGCATATTAAATATAAAAAAATACGCACGATGGCTGGCATCGGACGCGTCGCGTCGCACACAGTGTGATACTGCCCTAACCGTGACGTTTCTTTACGTTCAGTTTTGAGTTGTATTGAGGGCTTCTCCTTCAAACTACGAGATCCCGGGCTTGACTGAGGCTAGAAACGCTTGGCTGACTGCTTGTCCTGGTCAAGATCTTCCGGATAACCGAAAGTCGCAAAGAGCTTGGGATGATGTTCTGGCAAAACAAGCATACGACCTTATTTTGGGAGATAGTGCAGGGGCGGATCGAGCTCGGCTGCTTGCCGTGGGGTGCAGAGAAGCGGGTCATTGGCTTAATGCGTATCCCTCACCCAATTCAGGTACCCATCTCGATGGTAACACTCTTCGGCTGGCAGCTGGGTTGCGTTTGGGGGTCTCCATGTGCGCACCGCATGTGTGTCACTGTGGCAATAGCGTCGACCAACAAGGGCATCATGGTCTGTCTTGTCAGCGTAGCGCGGGACGCTTATCACGGCATGCTGCGCTAAACGACATAATCCGTCGGTCTCTTGCCACCGTCAACGTGCCGGCAGTACTCGAGCCGGTCGGTATAGCCAGAGACGATGGCAACAGGCCCGATGGCATGTCGCTGATTCCGTGGAGGGCGGGGAGGGTGCTAGTGTGGGATGCGACGTGTGTTGACACCCTGGCGCCTTCCCACCTCCACGGGACTGTGACTAAGGCTGGGGCAGCGGCCGAGGCGGCCGAGGCTCTTAAAAGGCGGAAATACGGGGTCTCGATGCCAGTTATAATTTTGTTGCCTTTGGCGTCGAGACCCTCGGCCCTTGGGGCCCGGCAGCCCAGGCTTTATTTAATGATTTAGCCAAACGTTTGGTTGACGTTACGGGGGACAGGAGGGCTGGCAGTTTCCTCGCACAGCGAATAAGCATCGCGATTCAGCGGGGAAACGTTGCCAGCATCCTTGGCACTATGCCACAGGGTCCTTATTTAGATTTAGGCTTTTAGTTGTTAGTTAGTTAAGTTTATTGTAAGTGTAAGAAATAGATAATTGTTATGTAATTTGGAAATGTAACGTTATTGAAATAAAGTAATTACCCACAATAAATAAAAAAAAAAAAAAGTTTTACCACGGTGACAAGTCCGAGAATTGTAAATTGACTGTTTCTCCCATTGCATGCGTCCATGGGCTACGGTTACCTACCACTTATCATTAGACGAGCCGTGTGGTTATTTGTGTTTCAAATATATTGCAAGAACTTTTAGCCATCAACAATAAATACCGTCTTTTTAGCGAAGCAAAATTATATATTGTCACAAAAATACGACAATTGTAGCGAAATTCCAACATAGGTCGAACCTCATAAATCAAGAATTTACGAAAGTCGTTCTAAACCTTGTGACAATTGTAACGATTTTCCGAAAGTAAAATAGTACATTACCTACGATACAAGTGCGAAAAAATTAAGTGGAGTGGAACGAGTGGAGATAAATTAAATCACGACCGAAGGGAGTGCTTTAAATCTACACGAGTTACGAATTTCCTTTTCGCACGTGTATTATTAGTGATAATTGTATGTTGGTGGCAAACAGGCACACGAACCGTCCGATAGTTACGGTAGACGTACCCTGCGGAGGCTTGTGACATCAGTAACAGTGATATTATACAATTATTGTCAAACTTGTCATTATGGCATTGTTGGTATGTTGGGTCAATAGGGTTATTAAACAGAGATACGTTTATGCTACTGTTGCTTTACTAAAATACAGGCTGGCTCATTAAAATCAGTCAGTACGTATATGGGAATGTCTGAACTGAAACTATCGGACATACGAAAATATGTTCTTAGGAACCATGTCATCGATTGTAATAAACAGAAAAACTGCATTAATATATTTGAAAAAAAAAACTACCCAGCAGGGGAATCGAATCCGGTTGTTTTGAAAAAATAAACTTATCTGCACTATTTCTAGTTGGAAATCCATTGTGTAGGTCTTAAGCAGTAAATAATAGTATTTGTTTTTAGGAACCATATTTATCACCGATTTTGAGAATAAAAACTGCATTTATACATTAGAAAAAAACGCGTTGAATATGAGAAAACAATGTATTTTAATCATTTTAGACATCATGCTTCTTAGAGACATTTACTGTAAATGTCTCTACATTCCCATGCTTCTTAGAGACATTCACTGTTTTTACATATTCAAAACGTTTTTTTTCTAACGTATAAATGCAGTTTTTTTTTATCAATATCGATGATAGATAATTATGATTCCTAAAAACAAATACTGCTTAGTATGTCTTATAGTTTCAGAATTTCTTTTTCAAAAAAATAAGTTTTAAGACAAAATATTATTAAATGACGTACTGACATTTCTATTACTCCCTAAGGAATTTCACTTTTCTATTACTCCCGCTATGCATGCAAGCAATGGCGCGCTTAGACAGCAAGTGTGATGAAAAGGTGACATTAAATGGCCCCCAAAATCGCCTGATTTGACAGCTCCTGATTTTTTTCTGTGGGGTTATTTAAATGGTTATTATTAGGGTTATTTAAATTTGTCTTTTCTAATTGGCCAACGAACCTTTAGCAATTAAAACAAAATATTCGAACCACGATCACTGAAATAACGCCGGAAATGTGTGAAAAAGTGATGAAAAATGCGATTAAAAGGGTTGGCATCTGCGATGCTACTGGAGGTTGATATTTGTCTGATAATTTTCCATGAGTAATTGCCGACCCAAAATAATTATATTTAACCAGTAATACTTTATACTTTTTGTGTTATGTATAAAATAAAATTTCAAAAATAAAGTGTATATATCTTATTTGGCCACCCTGTATGACTATGAATATATTATAGATTGACTTATACACTGTTGTGCCAACAGTACTTTCAAATCCCATTGTAATCGCTGTTTAATAATACCTACTTTAATATAATTTATTACTCGAACTATTCATTGCGCCACCGAGTACCCGACATCTACTCACGAAATTTTGCTTTGCTCCTTGTTCTACCTTTCCCAATTTTGGCAATACGTCAAAACATCGGTTAGCTAGACAACTCATTTTAAATTATTTAGGCATAATATCTGTCCAACTTGCGAAAGAGACAGAAATATATTTGTCACGATGACAAATGTCTACTCTTTTCGAAGAACGTCACAACAAACCACTCTGTTCCTAATTCAAATTATTGACAACCTATTCAAGACGTGTGGCTGACCATAAAGAATTTAAAGCGATGTGTATATGACACTAAGGTATATTTTCCATAAATGTTGAGATATTTACGACCACCCTGACTGCTCAGCTATTTCTGATTATCTCTGTGTTCCGATATGTTTGCCTAATTATACGTTACGAATTCATTGAAAAGTGGTTGCTCCTAAATTTGTGACGAATTACATGCCTCTAAATTATTGCCCTTTTCTCACGTAACGAATTTATTGAAATTTCACGTTGCTCCGATTTATTTGGGGACCTCGACCGCTACCATATATCTGATGGCGACTGTACCACATCCATCGTTGGTATGCAAAAACGTAAAATAATGTGTGCTAAATTTCAACTCAACCTGTGGGTGCGTGAAGTTAGCATATCAAGTGTGAGCAGATCACGTTTTTATTGGAGTTCCTATAGCATGCACAATAGTTCTAGAGTTCCTGATACTTTTTAACGATAGTTCTATCATTTTTTGGAAAAAAAATGATGTCACTGTTTTCTTCAAAATGATATGCTAACTTCACACGTTAGCATATCAAATCGATCCGATTACAATGAAATTCGCAGGATAGATTCATTACGTAGAAATAGAAAGTTCCTGACACAAGCAATACGTATTTTACCAGTTTATCGACACACAAAACAAAATGAATCGTTGTCAGAAACGGCATTTACTCAAAGTTCAGGTATGCTATGCTGGGGCATTTTCGGCAGTTCCAGGATAGTTTTTGGTCTTAAACGATAGCTACGGCTTCGGTATTGACAATACCAAAGAGTTCTCTGCTCTGGTAAAATTATTAAAGTGACAAAAAAAATATTCTCAAATTTCAATTTTCTCAAAGTTCAGGTGTGCTATGCTGGGGCATTTTCGGCAGTTCTAGGCGAGTTTTTGGTCTTAAACGATAGCAACGGCTCCGATATTGTCAAAACCAAAGAGTTCTCTGCTCTGGTAAAATTATTAAAGTGACAAAAAAAAATATTCTTAAATTTCAATTTTCTCAAAGTTCAGGTGTGCTATGCTGGGGCATTTTCGGCAGTTCCAGGATAGTTTTTGGTCTTAAACGATAGCTACGGCTGCAATATTGTCAAAACCAAAGAGTTCTCTGCTCTGGTAAAATTATTAAAGTGACAAAAAAAATATTCTTAAATTTAAATTTTCTCAAAGTTCAGGTGTGCTATGCTGGGGCATTTTCGGCAGTTCCAGGATAGTTTTTGGTTTCAAACGATAGCTACGGCTGCAATATTGTCAAAACCAAAGAGTTCTCTGCTCTGGTAAAATTATTAAAGTGACAAAAAAAATATTCTTAAATTTCAATTTTCTCAAAGTTCAGGTGTGCTATGCTGGGGCATTTTCGGCAGTTCCAGGTAAGTTTTTGGTCTTATACAATATTTACAGCTCCGGTATTGTCAAAACCAAAGAGTTCTCTGCTCTAGTAAAATTATTAAAGTGACAAAAAAATATATACTTAAATTTCAATTTTCTCAAAGTTCAGGTGTGCTATGCTGGGGCATTTTCGGCAGTTCCAGGATAGTTTTTGAACTTAAACGATAGCAACGGCTTTGGTATTGTCAAAACCAAAGAGTTCTCTGCTCTGGTAAAATTATTAAAGTGACAAAAAAATATATTCTTAAATTTCAATTTTCTCAAAGTTCAGGTGTGCTATGCTGGGGCATTTTCGGCAGTTCTAGGCGAGTTTTTGATCTTAAACGATAGCTACGGCTCCGATATTGTCAAAACCAAAAAGTTCTCTGCTCTGGTAAAATTATTAAGTGACAAAAAAAATTTTCTTAAATTTCAATTTTCTCAAAGTTCAGGTGTGCTATGCTGGGGCATTTTCGGCAGTTCTAGGCAAGTTTTTGATCTTAAACGATAGCTACGGCTCCGATATTGTCAAAACCAAAAAGTTCTCTGCTCTGTTAAAATTATAAAGTGACAAAAAAAATTTTCTTAAATTTCAATTTTCTCAAAGTTCAGGTGTGCTATGCTGGGGCATTTTCGGCAGTTCTAGGCAAGTTTTTGATCTTAAACGATAGCTACGGCTCTCATATTGTAAAAATCAAAGAGTTCTCTGCTCTGGTGAAATAATTAAAGTAACAAAAAAAATAGTCTGAAATTTAAATTTTCTCAAAGTTCAGGTGTGCTATGCTGGGGCATTTTCGGCAGTTCTAGGCGAGTTTTTGGTCTTAAACGATAGCTACTGCTCCGATATTGTAAAAATCAAAGAGTTCTCTGCTCCGGAGAAATAATTAAAGTAACAAAAAATAGTCTGAAATTTAAATTTTCTCAAAGTTCAGGTGTGCTGTGCTGGGGCATTTTCGGCAGTTCCAGGTAAGTTTTTGGTCTTAAACGATAGCGACGGCTGCAATTTTGTCAAAACCAAAGAGTTCTCTGCTCTGGTAAAATTATTAAAGTGACAAAAAAAATATTCTTAAATTTCAATTTTCTCAAAGTTCAGGTGTGCTATGCTGGGGCATTTTCGGCAGTTCCAGGTAAGTTTTTGGCCTTAAACGATAGCTACCGCTCCAAAATTGTCAAAACCAAAAAGTTCTCTGCTCTGGTAAAATTATTAAAGTGACAAAAAAATATATTCTTAAATTTCAATTTTCCAAAGTTCAGGTCTGCTATGCTGGGGCATTTTCGGCAGTTCTAGGCGAGTTTTTGATCTTGAACGATAGCTACGGCTCCGATATTGTCAAAACCAAAAAGTTCTCTGCTCTGGTAAAATTATTAAATTTGACAAAAAAATATATTCTTAAATTTCAATTTTCTCAAAGTTCAGGTGTGCTATGCTGGGGCATTTTCGTCAGTTCTAGGCGAGTTTTTGATCTTAAACGATAGCTACGGCTCCGATAATGTCAAAACCAAAAAGTTCTCTGCTCTGGTAAAATTATTAAGTGACAAAAAAAATTTTCTTAAATTTCAATTTTCTCAAAGTTCAGGTGTGCTATGCTGGGGCATTTTCGGCAGTTCTAGGCGAGTTTTTGATCTTAAACGATAGCTACGGCTCTGATATTGTAAAAATCAAAGAGTTCTCTGCTCTGGTGAAATAATTAAAGTAACAAAAAAAATAGTCTGAAATTTAAATTTTCTCAAAGTTCAGGTGTGCTATGCTGGGGCATTTTCGGCAGTTCCAGGTAAGTTTTTGGTCTTAAACGATAGCTACAGCTCCGATATTGTCAAAACCAAAGAGTTCTCTGCTCTGATAAATTTATTAAAGTGACAAAAAAATATTCTTAAATTTAAATTTTCTCAAAGTTCAGGTGTGCTATGCTGGGGCATTTTCGGCAGTTCCAGGTAAGTTTTTGGCCTTAAACGATAGCTACCGCTCCAAAATTGTCAAAACCAAAAAGTTCTTAGCCCTGGTAAAATTATTAAAGAGACAAAAAAAAATATTCTTAAATTTCAATTTTCTCAAAGTTCAGGTGTGCTATGCTGGGGCATTTTCGGCAGTTCTAGGCAAATGTTTGGTCTTACACGATAGCTATGGCTCCGATTATGTCAAAACCAAAGAGTTCTCTGCTCTGGTATAATTATCAAAGTGACAAAAAAAATATTCTGAAATTTCAATTTTCTCAAAGTACAGGTGTGCTATGCTGGGGCATTTTCGGCAGTTCCAGGTAAGTTTTTGGTCCTAAACAATAGCTACAGCTCCAACATTGTCAAAACCAAAGAGTTCTCTGCTCTGGTAAAATTATTAAAGTGACAAAAAAATATATACTTAAATTTCAATTTTCTCAAAGTTCAGGTGTGCTATGCTGGGGCATTTTCGGCAGTTCTAGGTGAGTTTTTGATCTTAAACGATAGCTACGGCTCCGATATTGTCAAAACCAAAAAGTTCTCTGCTCTGGTAAA